>JAQFVV010007694.1:0-65602 GCA_028023455.1 Epiperipatus broadwayi
TATATATACTGAAAAAAAAAAAACTCGTGTTTTTTTTGGTATGATGTTAATTATTAAGCTTACTAAAGTTATATTAATCAAATGATAATCTTATAAGTTCAAACAATTCAAATAGTATAAATATGAATATTTATAATTTATTAAGGATAGTGGTAAAAAGAGAGAAAAGTATAAGGAAAAAAAAGTGTAAAATAAATGTTAATAATTTTTATCTCTCCAGTAATTTGACTAGTTTAAATTTTTTTATTTTTTTAAAAGTAATAATAAGAAAGATAAATAAATAAAATTTCTTGTACTTTTTATTAGGTTTTTAAAAGAAAAGAAAAAAAAATAAGCTTTTAATATTTTTGTTAAAAAATACTGTTTTAATTAATTAAAGTTGTTTTTTTCTTTTTCCATTTCTAAGAGAAAGGCAATATTGTTCAAATGAAAGTGTAATTAAAGGATTATGCTGCTTTTTTGTAGTTAAGACAAAAGAAAAATAACTATAGAGGAATTTTAATAATTCTTGCTAGAAAAATAGTTTAGAATAACTTCACTGGCAAGAGTCTGTATATATAGTGGTTGAGAAATATGTAAATTTTTCCCAGTATGCAAATTATATGGTCCATTTCTTTGACAGTGAAATGCAAGAGTCCTTTCTGTTAATTGAATGTAGGTCTATTGCAATTGTCCATGTCTTTTTAAATTTTTTTCTATCATTTTTCTTTGTGCAAACTGTTTTAACATTTGAGGGGGAAAATACATATCCTGTAGCTTTCTTGTGTTCAACAAAGATTGAGCCTGTATTCCAACTTAATTTAGCTTTTATATATATATATATATATATATATATATATATATATATATATATATATATATATATATATATATATATAGGTATATTGTGCAATTCTTGACAACATATTAACCTGAGATTCACCATAATATATTCACTGCACTGCCAGGATGAGGCAGAACATCAGATCTTATATATGATTTGGGAAGCATGTTCAGATGGAGTTTTGTCTTTGATGTTAACCCAACTCTGAATGAATCTGCACATATTTTTCAGAGTTTTGTTGAAATATAAGGATATAAGAGAAGCTGATCCATGGTGTAGCTGGGTTATTATTATTGGAAGTTTGTTAATGATCTCTTAAAATTTTTCTACAATTTTAATTAATTTAATATAATTATATCCAATGTCCATTAAGTCTCTAATATATAATTCAATGTTAGCTTTTCTGTCTGCTTCCTATTTACATAATTTTCTGTTTCTATGTAAGAAGTCATTGAGACCTGTCATTTTGTGTTCAAATGGAACATTAGATTGAGGATGGATGATTCCTCTAACTTGAATTGGTTTATATTCATCTTAAAATCAAAAATATCTGCAAATCTCAAAAACTATATATTTGGATTTCCAATCACAAAGTGTTATTCTGCACTATGAATTTTGTGAGAATTAGCCAAAAGCTGTATTACTGCTATTAAATTAAATAAAAATGTTATTTCCATAAATCACTTCATATTAACTTGTATATCTCAAGTTTTGAGTATTAAATATTCTTAATGATAATTGTATTTCTTGGATAATGTGATAGAATAACACCTGGTAATAAAATAAAACATATGACAGAGCATATATTAAATCAGAACCAAATGCTATACTAAATGTTAAGGAAGTTATTCGGCATTGAAAAAATAAACAGTTTTACACTGGAAGAGTGACATGAAACTGGATACTGGAATAGTGATAGTAATAATAGTTATCACATTTATGTTAAAAAACAATATTTAATGTTACATGATCACCATCTCTATACTAGCACATAATTGTTATAAACAAAGGTAAAACTATCCATACAGTAGTGCCACCCTGTGCCAAACAGAGTAATCAATAGATGCCAGAAGGCTTGTGCATAAAATCCCTATCTAGCACCTACTCATCTAATACTGTATGGAGAGTTTTGCCTTTAATATTTAATGTTATGATGAAAAATCAAACCATAAAACTCTACCTAAATATTTTAAAAAATTGCCACATTGAAAATGATTACAAACAAACAAATAATATGTCTCAAAGTTAAATCAAGAACAATATGTTTCTAAAATGTATTGATATAAAATTTTAGACAAGCACTTCAACCCCAAATCTATAATTTTCTCTAGTACTATCAAAAAAAGGCAACAACAATGTTAGTTTTTCAAAACATCAAAATCAAGTACAAAGCAAAGAATTATTGAAATATGATTAAAGATTCAAATTGTAAAGTCAAACTAAAGCATTATTTACTCTTCAAATCATTTTTAAAATAAAAAAAATAAATTAATACATTATTATTGATTAAATTAAAAAATAAAAAAGAAATAAATGAATTGATGTATGCCATGAATTGTTGCAAGAAAAAGTCTTTTAAAAACATTCACTAAAATCATCTCAAAGTTTTTAATACCAATATAATAATATATGATAATCAATGTTTTAGTTGAAGCCAGGCACCATTAAGTATCTAATAGTACTTAGAAAGCATGAAAAATTACAACATTTGCATATTATTCTAAAATGTACAGAATGAATATACTGAAAATATACATTAAAAGATGTACCGTACTATACCATCAAGAAAACAAATATTTTAATTATGTCCTATCTTTTAAAAATAGTTTTTTCATAATCAGATGAAGCCACAAATATTAAAAAATGTAAACATTCCACTCCAATTTTTTTTAAATTGTGAAAAATTGTTGGAAAATTAAAAATAACAGCAAAAAGAAATAGAGAAGAGTTTTTTCAAGGAATAATATATTAAACTATATGCTGAGTTTTATTATTTTAAAGTGATGAGACCATTTAATTTTGAATGTAATAGAATTGAGATCATTTCTATCTGTTGCTGAATAATTGTCTTTTTAAAAATACTCTATCTGAAGATTCAAGATGTACTTCATTTTGATGAAAATGATATTGCTTCTCATTTTTTGATTTATAATTTGTTGAGTAAACAAAACCAATTATATTCCTTATTATGCAGTTATAAATAAATTTTTGCCAGTTCAAAATTTTATAGGATTCTAATGCTATAAAACTGAAGTATTATAAAAGGCAGTACTTCTAATCATGTTTGATTCTAGGACAGCAAAACCAAAAGAGGATAAAACTGAGAAATGAAAAGTTTAATAGATATTTTTTCATATTTAATGTCTCTTATAATTGTACCATGTTTAAATTAAATACTAGATTTCTTGAAATATTAACTTCAAGATTATTTACATATTTTACATACATATACTTTCATAGCAATAATTTTATAATTATTAAATTTATTGTCAATATTATTATTACATATTAAAGGGAAGATTTTCATATGTAAATGATACGAACTTATCTATTTGTATTTTCAAGAAATGTGTATATATTTGCTACATATATAATTTGCATCTCAATAGCATAAAGATTTTGGTAATACTAGTAATGAATCTTTAAATATCATAATTTCAAAATAAATTGATTAAGGATGTGATAGCAAACTGTATCATAAGTGTTACTGAATATGAGCAAATGCTGTTTGCTTGCTGGAAATTTTTTTTATTTTCTAATTATCTTAATTTACATTCAATCTAAAAATTAAACATATATGAATTCTGTACTTATATATCAGAAAGCCTGTTTTTTCTCTCTTAATTTGGTGATTATAATATTTAATGATTAGAGGAAAACATCTCATTTGGACATGTAATAGTAAAAAAATTGGGTCTTAAACTAGATTATAATAATTGATGATTGTCATAATCAATTGTCACTTTGGTTTATCAAATCTATTACAGTAAAATCAAAGAGTCTTTAAGCAAGTACATACATATACTATTCTAATTATACAAATATAAATAAGACAACTAATCAGTAAGCTTGAATGTACATCAATATTATTAAAAAAGCAGCTCATGAAAACAATCAGTAAAAACGAACTCCCTAAGATGATCAAAATGCATAGTTAATATATTATTTGATCATCATCATCTGTCATTTGCAAATGAGTATGATCACTACAATTCCAAGAAAAATAAAAAAGTAAAAAAAGTAAAAAAAAAAGCATACTAGAGATGAGTTTTGTATTGACTAAAAAAAGAAGCCATATTTTTCTGCAATAAAATTTTTTGTCTAAAAGTCAACACTATTTCTAACTATATCTCTCAGTTTTATTGTATTCTCAGCCATATCATTGTAAAAAAATCAATCAATATTGCATTTTATTAGAATGTCTTTAAGATAATATGTAAACAAGATTTGCTTCTCCCATATAAATTGTTTCCAATCTTTATACTTTAATGGACAAACTTCAATCCACTCCACCCTAGAACTCTTCAACCATCCATTTCATTGAAAATCTGATGATGAAATGCTCAAAGCCCATATTGGTGCCAACCTTCTCATCCTACCCATGTTGACCATAAGTCACTCTGATCTCTTATGTAGGCAGACCTTACAGCACTATATTTTCATATATGAATTTTTTCTACAGTACATGCTTTTTCACTACCTGCACTCCAATATGTAATATATAGTGGGTTTAAACTCAGACTTTCACATGACTCTCAACTATCCATGCTATCTCATACTGCTGACACACTTGATCACACACATGTTGAAAAGATAAATAATAACCAATATACATATTTTGTGCTAAACCAGCACTTGTCAGTTGGTCCAGATTATCATCCCCACACATATATACAATCAATGCTCAGCTTATATTAAAATAACCAATCTTCATACTTTAATGGACAGGCTGCAATCCACTCCATAACTCTTCAGCCATCCACTTCATTGAAAATCTGATGATAGAATTCTCAAAGCCAATGTGGTCAGAGTAACTTATGGCCAACAGAGATGAGAAGATTGGCACTAATGTGGGCTTTGAGCATTCCATCATCAGATTTTCAATAAAATGGATGGTTGAAGAGTTGGGGAGTGGACTGGATTGAAGCCTGTCCATTAAAGTATGAAGATTGGCTATCTTAATATAAGCTAAGCATTGATTGTATTTATGGGTGGAGATTATAAT
Source organism: Epiperipatus broadwayi (assembly GCA_028023455.1). Lineage (NCBI taxonomy): Eukaryota > Metazoa > Onychophora > Udeonychophora > Euonychophora > Peripatidae > Epiperipatus > Epiperipatus broadwayi. The sequence continues at coordinate 5,049 of JAQFVV010007694.1, forward strand.
CTGGACCAATTGATGAGTGCTGGTTTAGCACAAAATATGTGTATTGGTGATTATTTATCTTTTTGACATGTATATGATTAAGCATGTCAGCAGTATGAGGTAGCATAGATAGTTGAGGGTCATGTAAAAATCTAGTTAAAACCCCCTATATATTAAATATTGGAGTGCAGGTATGAAAAAGTCTGTACTGTAAAACAAATTCATATACTAATTGATTTATATTTTCTTATTTGTAATAAAAATGTAAGATAATAAAAAATCATCAAATGATTTATCTTTTATTTATAGTTTTAATTCCTTTATTTATTTTTTAAGTCTTTTTGTTTGTTATAAAATCTATTCTTTTAAATTCCTATATTTGTTGAAGTTCTATATTATTTTTTATCCATAAAAGAATGTCACACATTAATCAAGTAATCAATATATAGATGAAATAGAATTTTGTTTTCAGTAGATCAAGAATTTGACTTGCTTATGAATATGTAACATTAAAGATTTCTTTACTCTCTTACTTCTAACTATAATATAATTCATAAGATTCCATTCTTTAGTTCAAGAATTCATTCCAAAATTCTATGGTAATTTTTCTAGCTAAAGAAAATATTCATGATAGGAAATTCATGTATCATGCATGAATACATAAATATGAGAGAATTGTGTTCATTGAGATAGTATTATTATTTCCAGTAATTTTAAATCACACTTTACTTTCTCTAATAACATGTGCACATAAGATTTAAAGAAATAAAATATGTGATTTATGCAACAGTCCATTCAATAAGAAAGAAAAAAAATTCTCTGAACTTTTGAATCTAATATTGCCACTTGAATATTAACAAAATAGGCATAAGTATCATTGCATAAAACAATTATTAGTATTTCATTGACATGTCTACAAATTATATAAATAGAAAAAACAAAAACTTCTCTAAATATAAGATTTATTAATAATGTCTTTATTAGTCTAAAAATAGACAACATTAATTTTTCTTTCAGATCTAACATATTTCACATTTCTTTATTTCAATTACTTTATATGGAACAAAATTCAAATATTTAACTTTATCACAAATACTTCCTATATTAACACCATTCTAAGAAATACATGAAATCATTTTTAGATTTTTTTTAAAGTATATTTTGGTGGTGGGGGAGCAGAGTATATCTAATAGAATTGACAAGTTTAGGGTTACTTCCATATGAAACACTTGTCTCAACTCCAATTTTGTTTTACCATTTTCGATTTATTGCCTCATGGAATAGCACAATTAAAAGCTTGTTATTTACAAAACCTGATTCATTGTTGTTTCAAGTTTCTTTGTATAATTATTATATCAGTAAAATACAAGAATAGAACATAAAAAGAGTCACAATTGCATGTGTTTGAAATTGGAAATATGATTGCATACACATGTAATTTTATCATTACAGTTAAATTCTTTTAATAACTAGGCTCTGTGCAAATGCACATTAATAAGTAACAAAATTAAAAAAGATTAGAAAATGAAATAATTCACACAACAAAAAGTTATAAAACGCTTTGCATCAGAGACAGCAACTACCCTCAATTGAAATGACACCTACAAAAAAGCCACATACATTTAGTTCGTATTTGTTTGGGACCATATCTAGTTTTAATGAATTATGAAAACATCCAAGAAATATTCTCACACAGACACTACTTATTAAGAATTAACAATTTAACTCTCATATATAAAAGTTATTCTGCTACTTACCAACAATTATATCCATTGGTAGCCTGAATGCAGCGCGTAATACGACATATATTTTTGAGCCCGATTTAGATTTTTGATATTCTATTTAAAAATAGTTTGATTTTATATTTAAATAAAATACTATATTTTGATGACACTATTATAAATTTTAAACTTTTTATTTTAAAATAATGTTTTTTTTTTAATAAAGATTAATCGGATTTATATACAAAAAATATTTGTCATAGTTTCAAGTTGTTTATCATTTCATCTGACTATTTAGTTATCAAATGTTGCTATTTTTTATTTAGATGTCGAACATGAGCTTACTTATATAAAATACAAATAATGATAGATGATGGAAATCTGAACAAAAAATAAATTAATTATGCAATATAGAAACAAATATTTATCCAAAAAAAAAATTAGAATATTAAAAATTTTGACATTAAACTAATGAAAGAGATATTTATTAAATATTTTTTTCAAAGCATACACGTAAGTATGTGTATATTTTAGAGATTTAAAAAGCAATTCCTAATATGTCTGAGTTTATTAATTGCAGTTAATTTTATGTTTCAACTAACAACTATGTGATAATTCATGTAATAAAACTTTCACTAATTCTTCTAGAAACTAAACTATCTTTTACTCGTATTTTTGTAGTAAATACATTAACTTATATATATATAATTCATGCAAGTTTATATATATTTGCAAAAATGATTTTTTTTTATAAATTTAAATAATTGAAATATTGTTACAAATTAGATATCTAAATTAAGAATAAAAATCGATTAGAAACTATTTCACTAAAACTAAATATATATATATTTGCTAGAGTTATTTTTTAAAACATACATATATCTAAATATATACATCATTATTATAAATAATTTATATATTTTTTAAATATAAATGTCCACATAATAAAAATTTGAGGGGAAAATAAATATTACTAATCAGTTTTCTAAAGTAAAAATGAAAAAAAAATTAGAATTATGAATATATCTTAATAGAAAAATTATACAAGGTAATAAAATTGGAATTTTTATAATAATAATAATAATAATAATAAATTGAGAGAAACTGCATAATTATAATGATGATGATAATAATAATAATAATAATAATAATAATAATAATAATAATAATAATAATAATAATAATAATAATAATAATAATAATAATAATAAATTAAAATGCAATTTTTAGGTATTTTTTAAATCATCCACATGATTTAATATAACACACATTTTTATTATTGTAAAAATTTTTTTGTCAGCTGTAAAATAATGTATTGAAAAAATAACTTAGTTAGTTTTGTGTTTGAAGAATAAATATTATAAATTGAATGTACTTAAGATGCTGTTTGGAATCATGTTATGCAGTGAAACTATGGTCACAATATATATTTCACAATATTTTGATCTACTCTAAAATCATTTTAGTTTTATTGTAAACTTACTTAAATATTTACTACCCAATAGCTGTTACACACAACACTTAACAAAGTAACGTAGCAATATCTCTACTCAGATATATATATATATATATAATTTCAGGGATTTCTTATAGTTATATATATATATTGCACAAAAATAATGGTTAAAAGTATATTTTCATTAATGTAATATGTAATAAAATATGAAAAGTTAACATACTTCTGATTTTTTATTTGAAAGATACTTAAATAACAAATAACAAATTCTATAATAAAAAAACATTTTAAATAATGAAATAAATATTAAAATTTAAAATATTGTTTTGTTTTAACTCGAGCTGTATAAAAAAGTAAAAATTTAAACTTAGCACTTTTCTTGATAATCTATTTTTTATATTTTTAAAAATTATTTAAAAAATTTTTGATTTTATTAAAATTATATCTTTTTAAATTTTTTTTTAAAAAAAATAAAATAAACAATTTATTTCTGAATTTACTTTTATTCAAAATGATTGATGTTATAAATAGCATCTAATTAATGATTTTGAATTACATTCCACGTCTATAATCTGGAACTTTCTATAATCTAGACTAAGTTATGATAGAATACTCAAAATTTTTATGATCATCTGATTTCATCGTTTTATTATAAATTAATATTTGCTCACCTAATGTTTTTTTATATAATTTTGAATAAATTCATACATATGCATTTTAAAAATAAAATCAAAACACATAGAAAACAAAAAAAAAATCAGTGGATTATGTACTAATTATATAAATATTATTTAAAAAATTACTAAAATTCTTGCTACATGGAAAAATTAAAAAACAAAAACAAAATTTAATTGCTAAATATTATTAAAATGATGTCATCAATGTTATTAAATGAAAATTTAAAAAAAATTACCCCCCCCTCCCTATTATTACGATGTTGTAGTGATGTAAGAATAAATGTTTAATACAATACAAAGAAAGTTTTAAATTGGAAGAGATATCAGATCCATTCATTATGCATAATACCTTTTCTGCTATGGCTGACATAGCATATAAAAAAATTTGACATATTGCTCTGCAGTATACATGCATGTCAGATGCTTTGGAATATAGCCAATAATGCATGTATATATAATATAGATATTTGACATTTTTATCAAGTAGCTTGCCATCATAGTTTTAATATAAGACGGGTAACGGTTACATTTACATGAATTTTTAGAAATGCTTTAAACAGTTAATGAATGAAATTATAGCTATAAACTGTGTACATTGCAAAAAATTTGTCAGTTTTTTATACAATATGGAAGCCATAGTAATGAATGCATTATGCAAAAGAGTGGAATGGCATCTCATCAAATTTATTTGCAACTAATTCAAATTATGTTAATATAATTATTACAAAAGAAGTCTTATAAATGCATTAATATTTAATGTAAAATTTAAAAAAACAAATTAGAGAATGTTTCTTTTTTGGATATAAAAAAGCTGTACTATTACAAAAATAAATATTTAATATAATACCCAAGTAAATTGTAAATATACACCCAATAGATATTAAAGTTAGTATGATATAATTATTTAGTATTATAATGTTTTTAAAATATGGAAACTATATATTCTTAGGTCAATTATAAACTTTTTATATCTGGATAAATTTTTAATCTGGAAAGTTTGAAATCTAAGAGTTTTTGGATTGTATCTTTTGTTTATTTTTTATCTGTGAATATTTTCACATATTTTTGTATACACTATATTCAAAACATATAGTCTAAAATTTAAGTTTAGAAACAATGAAAGACAAAGATTTCAGGTAATATATATATATTAATGTAAAATAATACTAATACAGAGTTTAAATCTAACATTTTTAATAATATAATTATATTGAATATACTTTTGACAAATACCAATTATATTATTAAAAATTTTATATTTAAATTCTGTATGTGTATTATTTTACACAATATCTAGAATGGGAGAGTATATAAGTGTAATTATATATATATATTTATATATATATATATATATATATATATCTATATATATATATATATATATATATATATATATATATATATATTCTAAGAGAAAATGAATTGTGTGCATTCATGTTAACACAAAAGATTACAAATGTATTACAATAAAAATGTAAATACAAATTATCAATTAGTATAATTTTTACATTTATTTATTCATGTTTGACACCATTCTCAAATTTCTATGTTTTTAGTAAAAAATTAATAGTGTATATTAGGAAGATATTGTAAAAAAATTTTTTTTGTGAATCACAAGTAAAAAATTTTTGAAGAAAATAAATATACATTTTTTAATAAAATACTAATAATTATAAGATGTCCATTTTTAAAAAAAATTCTGTCAATCATTTGATATATTTTTTAAAAGCACTTTTAACAATAAAATTATGTTAACTTTGTCACTCACATATTACATATTTCTGCAATACCTAAAACTTTATCTTGCTAATTCAATAATTTCAAATCTTAAAAATCCTGAAACAATAAATATTCTATTACTTATAATATTTCTTTTTATTCAACAAATTTATGACTTTATGCAAAAATTTAAGTACTTTTAATAATAATATTTATTTTTGATTTATTACTTTTGTTTCTATCATTTTGATAAATTATACTTAGTAATTACATATAATATTAAAACCTGATATTTTTTTGTAATGTATGTTATTTTATAAAAATGATTTTTTCTCTTTTTTGTTTGGATAACATTACTTTTATTCGCATGATTACCATGTTTTATGCTTACACAAGCTGTTAACACAGAGGCAAAACTATCTGTACATAGTATCACTCAGTGCAGGCCAGGGTAATCAATGAATGCAAAAAAGTTTGTGCATAAAATACCCATCTAGGGTCTTATTTATCTAATACTTCCAGACTAGTTTCTAACTTGTGGCTTTCATTGAAAAGACTTTGATCTGAGAGCACTGTACCTAGATTTTAGGATCTAATGCAACTCTCCAGCACATATATTTTTAGTTATTTATAAAGTTTAAGTCCAAAGTGTAAATTCAATAATGTTTTCAGTTCAACTTCACTTGCTGGTGTAGTTATATAGATCTGAACTCAGTTCAGCACCTACATATTTTGGTGTCTTTAGTTCTTTAATTACTACAATCACCATAATCCTATTGGTATAGGATTTATATTAAACCACTAAACATCACATGATTACCATTATGCTTATAAGAGCTGTTAGCACAGGGGCAAAATTTCCATACAGTTGTACTAAGTGCAACACTGAGTAATCAATGAGTGCAAGAGGGCTTGCATATAAAATCCCCAACTAGTGTTTAGTTATCCAATTTCCCCACTAATTTCTAATTTGTGTTTTACATCAGTGATTACTCTTGCACTGAGTGGGAATACTGTATGGAGAGTTTTGCTACTGTATTAACAGCTTGTGTAAACATAAAGAATGGTGATCATGTAATGTTTAGTGGTTTAATACCAATCCTGCTCAATAGAATTATGATGACTATGGTTATTAAAGAACCAAAGACATCGAAGTGTATAAATGTTGAACTGAGTTCAGATCTATATAACTATATAAGCAAGTGATCTTGAATTGAAAACATTATAGTGTTTTTTATTTTGAACTCAAAACTTTATAATTAAGTAAAAAGATAAAAGGTGCTTGTTAGTGGGTTGCATTAGTTCCTAAGATCCAGATGCAGTGACTTCAGATCCAAGGCTCCTCACTCATGTAAGGCACAAGCTAAAACTAGTCTAGTAATATTGGATGTATAGGCACTAAATGGGATTTATAAACAAACCTTCTTGCATTCATTCATTACTCTGGCTTGCACTGAGTGAGGTTATTGTGTCTCTGTGTTAACAGGTTGTGTAAGTGTAAAGAATTGTAATCATGTAATGTTTAGTGGTTTAATATCAATCCTGTCCAATAAGATTATGATAACTGTGGTTATTAAAGGATCAAAGACACCAAAATATATAAATGTTGAACTGAATTCAGATCTGTATAACTATAAAAGCAATTAAGATCAAATTGAAAACATAATTGTTTTTTTTATATATATTTTGGACTCAAAATAAAGGTAAAAGATGGCTGCTAAAGAGTTGAATTAGATCCTAAAGTCTAGATTCAGTTCTATCAGATCTAAAGCTTTTCATTCATGAAAGACACAAGCTAGAAAATAGTCTGATATGTTGGATGAGTATGTAATAGATGGGATCAAATGCACAAATCTTCTTACATCCATTGATTATTCTGGATTGCACTGGGTGGTGCTACTGTTTAAATAGTTTTGTCTCTGTGTTGTTACTTTGATGCCATATTTTAAACAAAAATAACATTATTTAAAGATAAAGGCTTAATTAATTATTTTATCCTATGTAAAATATTAAAAAATTCAGATAGTGCAAATAAAGTTTATTGAAAGTCTTATCAAAAAAGTCAAATACATAACTCCTCTTAAGATAATCTACAAGCATCATTTTTTACATTCAAATATTAGCCTTTCATGCTAATTGTGCACACACTTTGTGAGTGTTAATAAAATACTTTCTCACCAATACAAGATATAGTATTTATGCAGGAATAAAAGAAATCTTCTTATTCCTATGACTCAAATGTTTATATATGAGCAAATCTGAAGTACTGGCAAAGAAAGCATGAAGATGGAACAGTCACTTTAAATTACTATATATGATGTCTGAATGAATGACATTGGTGAAATTATCTAGAATTTACTAAACGTCATTCCAACTGAAACTTAATAATATGTAAATAAGCATTTATTTTATATAGCATATGTAAACAATTGTATTACATTCAAATATCATCCTTTCATGCTAATTGTGCATAAATGCTTATTTACATATTATTAAGTTTCAGTTGGAATGACGTTTAGTAAATTCTAGATAATTTTACCGACATCATTCATTCAGACATCGTATATAGTAATTTAAAGTGACTGTTCCATCTTCACACTTTCTTTGCCAGTACTTCAGATTTGCTCATATATAAGTGTTTGAGTTGTAGGAATAAAAGGATTCCTTTTATTCCTGCATAAATACTATATCTTGTATTGGTGAGAAAGTATTCATTTATTGTTAACACTTGCAAAGCATATGCACAATTAGTGTGAAAGATGGATATTTGAATGTAATACAATTGTTTACATATGTTATATAAAATAAATGCTTCTTAAGCATCATTTTTGTAAAATACAAAAATCTTAAACCTTCATTTATGATCTGTAGATGTAACAACTATTGTTTTCTTTAAAATTAAAATATTAATGTTACTTTAAAGTTAAGCACCCACTATTTAGATCTGTATTTAAATGATATTTTTGTCAATGCATTTATTTATCTAGAATTTTTTTCGAATTCTTTTTTTCAAACAAGGCATTATTTTGAGAGACATGTCTTAAGTTACTTGAGGCTAACTTTTTGATTCAATCTGGCATTATTTTGAGTATCTGAAAATGTAATTTCTTAATAAGCATTTCTAGTGGAGGCAATCTTCAATTATCATCCATTTGATTGTCTCACATGATGATAAATATTTTTGGATTTATATATACACAATGTTCCATTAAGTGATTATTGCACACTGTTCATGTGCATGTTCCAGTGATTGATTTTTGCCTACACTGATTATTTAAAATTAAACCAGATTAGCCAAAATTAATATTAATTTTTTCATTTTGTGATACTTTAATTTTTTATCTAAAATTTTAATTAAAAAAGACAAATTAACAAAATGTATTTTTTTAAAAAATACAGCAAAGAACTTGATGATGAGCAAAAATTTCTAATTCACATTTAACTGGAAAAATTGAAAATTTTGTACTATATTATTTAATTTCTTTTTGTTTTAAAATTTATATATCATATAATAAATGCAGAAAAATTTTTTAAGTTTCTGTACTTTTCAAATCATAGTCTTGATAAAATGTCTGTGCCTACAACCATAATAAGCTAATAAATTTATAGTTAATATATGTATAGTTTTAATTTATATTTTAGTGATATAATTTAATACATTTTTACTATTTTTTACAAAAGCTCATCATTTTATTTTATTTTTTTTTTTTCTACAATAAAATTATTATTTTATTATGAATCAAATAAAGAAAGATTTTATAAATGTTTGTATACTTTTTGGCTTAACATTAGGTCAGAAACTATCCTAATTATGAATTATGTATATCTTTCAATAAGAATGATATATACCAAGAGTGGCCAAGATGTCGACTGCAAAACTGCAAACATTGACAAATTTTAGTGATAAATTCAGAGCTGATTTGAAAATAAAAAAAATAAAAAAAATTAAAAAAAGTAAAAATTCAAAATTATTCTCACTTTAAAAATAGTTAAATTTAAATTAATACCTGTTATTATTGTTGATCTGAAAAATAAACCGAGGATGGAAGAACTGAAAAGAATTAAATCATTTTTGTGTAATGCTAGAGCTAAAATTCTTAGAAATATTTAATTGCCATTTTTCTAAGGAGAAATGAAAATAACTTGTCCTGAAGAAACAAGAATTTTAATGAACTGATTTTAAAACAAAGAAGTTGTAAACTTTTAAAAACACTTTGTATAGTAATTTAATAATTGTAATTTAACCTTTATCTCATTCAAAATACCTATTGGCTAAGTGAATTAAAGTTCTAAATTTTTGATTGGTCAATAACTGAATCAGCAGTAAAACTATATTTAATCTTTTAAAATTGTATTTGTTTTAGTTTAGTTTCTAAAAAGCAAATAAATAATTTGTCATATTATTAAAGCAAATGAAAGTTTTTTCAAAAATAAATTTCTATTTATAATTGATAAAAATAATCTATAGTGGACAACATAAAGCTTACAAAATGCAGCCTACATTGTTGATTTCTTTCTTAATTTACTTTCATCTAAAAGTAAATAATTTTTATTAAAATCTGAATTATTCTTCTAAAATAATTATATTTTCACACATATTTTATAAAAATAATAATAAATATGTAAAAAATACTCTAAAACATACATTTTCATTTTGAAAATCAAATCAAAGAACTTATAACTGTCAAAATTGTTGACAAGTGCTCCTTTTGTAGAGAAGGTAAAACAGTTAATTAGTACCTTGGAAGGTAGGCCTTATCTCATTGCTATAATTTTAAATTGAAATATTATTGATTTTTTTAGTTGTAAAATAATTATAAAGAGGACACCATTATATGGTACATTTTTTTTGATAAAATTGGCAAAATAATGTAAAAATTAGTTGTATGAGAGGTGAGTTAAAGCTGCATATGAGTATCCTCATGGAGAACAGTCCATTAATAAATATTTTATAAAGCAACATGAAAAAATTGTAATATTAGAGGGAGCTGAGGTAATTTAATAGTAATCTAAAATATCTTCAACAGTTTGTATCTTATTGGAAAAAATATCATCAGTTCATACCTTCTATAAATGTCACCAATATTTCTGAGTACCTAAAAGCCCTTATAAAAACCCATTAATTTATAAATACATTCTAAAAAACCCAGGAACTTTAAACTGTTATTTTTTCCATTCTGGTTTTCATTCCAGCAAAAAATAATGTTTTTTTTTTTGGTTTTCATTTCGAAGCCCTAAATAAAAATGTAGTCGCTCCCTCAGGTACATTTTCACCAAAAAAGTCACTCCTGATGTCTGAAAGTTTGGCCACCCCTGATATATATTAACAATACATTGCATGACTTTCTCTGCTTGCAATTAACATTCATACTATAAGCAATATTTCAGTATATTTATTTTACTACAGAGTTATTTACTGCAAATTTGAGAAATCCATGAGATTAGGTAGGATTGTATATTAAAATTTGTCATATTTATACCAACTCATTGGTTGAGGGAGAAATAAAACTGGCACTCATATATCTCTAGAAGCTGCCTTTAACTTTTTAAAATAATATCTAATTAAAACACGAGATTTAAAAAAAATTCAAATTCAGACATTTTTTTTGTATAGTTAAATAAATCTGTTATTAGAACAACAACTATGTATTTTGATGACTTTACATTAATGAAATGACTTTTGATTTTCTGATAAAAGTGGTAAATATTAATGCAATAGATAGTTGTGATATAAAGAAAATAGAATAGCTTACTATCCAGAAAATGGATCTAATAATCAGCAGAGAAAGTTATGTGATTTATTATTTGGTATACTACTATAATGTCAGAATTATATAATTATATAAGAATGTTGACTTTTAAAAAATACCTTGGGATTTTTAAAGTTTAGATTATTAGTTTGAATAGCACACAAAGTTAAATGTGTCTCTGTATATTAGTGCAATCCTTACTTCATTGATGATAGCCAATAATTAAAATCTGGTTTGTGGATTTGGACAATATACTATCATTAAATGTCTATTGAATTTTTAACTTACAATAGATGCTATTGTAACAAATTAATGAAGTGAATTGCTTATCCTATTGTAAGTGTTAATAATAATATATTAATTATGATATTTTTATAACTATTTTTACTCATTTTATCATAATTTTTTTTTCTATTTAATATTATGTATCTTGATATGACTTTTAAAGCTATAACTTACAAATATTTTAATTTTTTATTTATTAATGTTGTTTTTTTATTAACTTCTAATATTTCAACTGTCTAACTGTCTTCTTCAGGTAATAAATGCCAGGATATTACTTTAATGTTTTATTATATATATATATTTGTAATAAAATTTTTTAAAATATATATATTAGTTATTAATTTATAAATAAATATACATGTAAATATTGATACGTGTACATATAAGTTTATACACATAAAGACATGTATATATATATATCTTTAAAATTTTTCTTATATATTCCAATTTTATTTTTTATAATTTTTATTTTGTCTGTATTCAGAAGACTATGTTTAATATCTATTATGTAAAATATAGAAATTAAATCAAATTATATGAGTTAGTAATGCAAAGTTCTATCACAAACATTATATCTTATTAAATAGAATAGAAACATTTATTGTAATTTTTAATGGTAAAATTTAAGATGACAGTAAGCTTGGATAAATAGGACTTCATCTGCAGTGAATCATCATCATTTTAGTTTTCTGATAATCAATTATATGATTGTAAAATATTACTTCCATTTCTTTTGCTAAATTGGATTAAAAATTATTTATATTTTATTTTTATAATAAATATAAAATAATACTGAACTTTTTAAAAAACTTATGACACATAAAAATCATAGGTACACTAGATAATTTTATATATCATATAAATATAATTGTAGAATAGACTTTACATTTTGATAGACTCTTAATTTTTATAATAAAATATACTTATGTTATATGCAATTAAGATACTAGTGAGATGTAATTCAGATAACCAGAAACTTAATTATTACCTATTAATACTCATCAATATATATTTATAACTGCAGTATGACCATTTTAATGGTAAAATGATTATGTATCTTGTATCATTAAAAAGCAATTATATTTCTTAAAAAAAGTATAAAAATTTATTGGAATTATTTATAACTTATAAAGTAATATCTGTCACAAAAAAACATTATTTCCCTTACATAAAAATATAATTAATCTATTATGTTTATAAAGGAAAGAAGTGTGATAATTAAATAGAGATTCAGCCAATAATTTAATAGAAGTGGTAAATATGCATTTATTCATGAATTAAACATCTCCAAGTGGTTTTTATTTACAAAGCTAAGACAAATGATAGACATTTAAAAAACGTGAAGTTGTTAAAATACATTAAATATGATTATTATATTAGAAATGGTTGGCTGTCTAACTGCTATCAATATTAGTAAATCCTTAAATCAAGTATAAATCAAATCTAATCTGATTGGGCATTATTTGATGAATTCAGCATAGTATAAAAACAAGTTAAATATGAAAAAACAAGTATTAGAGATAAATACTCATTATGATTTATTTCAGTAAAATAATTTGTAGCAGCTTTATTGAAAAAAATAAAAGGATAATAACACAAATTTTATATGTTTTAAAAAATTATTAAATAATGCAAAAGATTAAAAATATTAAAACCTTTTAATAATTTTAAATTCATAGCAAATAATATATTTTAAAAAAATAATCTGGGTTAACTTTTTCAAAATTTATTTATTCATACCTTGGTTTTTATTAAACTATTCCCCCCCAGATATAATAAAAACATACAAGAAAAATGCTTAGAAATTAAGTAAAGTTCTAAAAGTTTCTCATAAATAATTGCTTGGTTAGTGTTCTATTATTAATATTAAAAAAAATCTAGCAAAAACAAAATAGTTCAACCAATGAGTAAACAAATTAATTTACTAAAAAGCTTCTTTTTCAACTGAAAAAGACGTTTATATCAAATATTTATGCTAAGATCTTTTATAGAAATTGTTACTCTATTGAATATTAACATAAGCATGCTTATGTTTAAAAAATCACAGATAAGCATTCAAAAGATGTAACTTCTAAATAATTTTTATTATATAAAAGTGAAGATAAAAATATAAATAAATATAAAAATAATATTTCCAATCATTGATTTTATAGTTATAAACATATGCAAAAAGTCGATCATAACCGTTTGCTATTCATTTAACATATGAGTTTTATTTTTCAAACAGCTATTTACATACATTTCAAAGCAATATGTAAAGATTTCAATCAGAAGATGCATTCACTCATGGATTTATGACTTTTCAATTCTGCCATTGGGTGCGTTTACTGAATACTTATTAATAGTTGGTTTTTAATCGCAGCTTTATATCTGAAGTAATATTTCATTAAAAATATTTGCATATTAATCAACTCCTTGATAAGACTCTACTAACATTAAATCAAGAGGTTTTATTATTATATCAGAAAAAGTCTATATTTTACATCTCTTTAGGATAATTTATTTTCTGAAGATAAATTAATATAATAGAGTTAATTGAGATTGCGCTTTACGCAAAAAAGTAAAGCTTGTCTAACTCTTACAAAGTTATATGGCTTAGCACTTTTGGAGACCTTGAGTCTCCATAATCATAGCCTACTTTTAACTGAAGTTTAGTTGTGGTTTTTGTAAAATTTATGCAAATTTTATAATGACCATTTTTTGGAGATTGTAAAGCACGATTCTTTCCAGTTTATTGCATAATTATCATTTGCAATAAAACATGCCTCTTTGATTTTTCACTTCACATCATTGCGTTCAGTGCACAGTGCCCTTTCTATAGTGGGTTCAAACATATGGCCAGTTGTATTTTGGTGCTCGAAGAATATGGATCTGTTTTCATCATTATTTATAGCTTTTCTGTACAAATAATGATGTTGAGCTGTTCTTGTTGTGATGTTGGCATGGGTCTCCCCATAGTATGCCACTCTACAACCATTGGTTGGGCATGAAATTTTATAAACTGCTTGGGATATTTGATCAGAAGGTGTTTTGTCTTTGGTATTGTTTATCATTCTGTTTTTTGAAGCAGTTTATAAAATTTCATGCCCAACCAATGAATGTAGAGCGGCATACTATGGGGAGACCCATGCCACCATCCCAACAAGAACAGCTCAACACCATTATTTGTACAGAAAAGCTATAAATAATGATGAAAACAGATCCATATTCTTCGAGCACCAAAATACAAATGGCCATATGTTTGAACCCACTATAGCAAGAGCACTGTGCACTGAACGCAATGATGTGAAGTGAAAAATCAAAGAGGCATGTTTTATTGCAAATGATAATTATGCAATAAACTGGAAAGAATCATGCTTTACAATCTCCCAAAAATGGTCATTATAAAATTTGCATAAATTTTACATAAACCACAACTAAACTTCAGTTAAAAGTAGGCTATGATTATGGAGACTCAAGGTCTCCGAAAGCGCTAAGCCATATAACTTTGTAAGAGTTAGACATGCTTCACTTTTTTGTGTAAAGCGCAATCTCAATTAATTACTAATCAAAGGTGAGTAAAAACTATTATTTTATTTTAATATAATAGAGTGTATATTTACATATTTTAGCCCAATCTATCACATCAAGTAAATATTTGGAAGTTTAATGTGAGCACTGCTTTTCTAAACAGGAGTAAATATTATAGCTATTTTATCTTTTCATCTTAATTATTTATTCATCATATACATTTTACATAAACATTAAAAGCATAAAGATAAACTAGTCAATAAATAATAAAAATTACTCCAATTCACAATTCAACCAGACTAGCCAAGAAAATAAACTCTAAAACACTGCCAATGCTGCATGCAGACTTCTTAAGTGTTAAGAACTACAAAATAACAACAATATTATCCACAATTCCATATTCCTATACACCCTTAATATTAAAATAAATTTTAAATAAGTTAATTGCTTCAGAACCAAAATTTTTTATAATAAAGATTCTTTAATAATTCTTCTTTTTATTTCATTTCTTGCAAAGAAAACAACCATAGCTTCATCAAAATTAATAGTGAGATCTGTATTTCCATGAAAGATACAGGGTTGTTTTCTTTGAAAGAAATGAAATAAAATGAAGAATTAAAGAATCTTTATTATTAAAAATGTATGATTCCAAAACAATTAACTTATTTCAAAGTTCTTTTAATTTTAAAAGTGTTTGGAAAGTGAGTGAAATTGTGAGTAATGTTTAGTTTAATATGTTGTTATTTTGTAGTTCTTTATACTTGAGAAGTTTGCTTGTAGCAGTGAAACCATTGGTAGTGTTTTAGAGTTTATTTTTTGGCTAGTCTTGTTGAATTGTGAATTTGGGGTAATTTTGATTATATATATATATATATATATATATATATATATATATATATATATATATATATATATATATATATATATATATATATATATATATATATATATACAATACTAATCTAAAATAAATATTAATTATCAAATCACCTCAAACATTAAGAAATTTTCAGCTATGTCCTCTGTGAATAAATATATAAAAGCCAATATCCCAAAAATCCTTTTTGAATTGGCTATTTGAGGTGCAGACTTTTATATATTTATTTATAGAGAGCATAGCTGAAAATTTCCTAACATTTAAAGTGATTTGTTATTTGTATATATATATATATATATATATATATATATATATATATATATATATATATATATATATATATATATATATATATATATATATATATAAGTTCCAAGAAGGAGAAGAGATTATATACCCTATTATTTTACCATATGCAATATCACTAGATAAAATACTTTTACTATATCTATATCACATTAATTGTAGAATTATAAACACAATGATACTCATTTTCATAAACAGAAATTACATTAAATGATTAATATATCTTTTCTGTTAATATTTTTTCACTTTACCATTAAATTATGACATTTTTTATGATAAATAAATAATACTAAAAATCTTTGAAAACTAAAGGCTAAAGAATTCTCAAAGAAACAAAAGTGAATTTTGATTTAAATTAACAAAAGAAATATAAATCTATCTTTATTAGGTTTTTCTTTACTCTCTAGAAATAGACTCAGAATAATTAATTACAAAGAATTAATAAATGATTATAATTTCAACTATAAAATGATTATTAGACAGCTAATATAATCTCACACAATAATTGATTTTTACAGATTATTTCTAATAGAGATTTTCACATTTGAAATCAAATTATTTCTAGTAGAGATCTTTCTTTTGGAAATCAATTGATTCAAAACAAAGTAATTTATAAAACATTTGTCTCAATCAATTTCACCAAAAAGAAGTAAAAATTATAACTTCTCAAATGAAACAGTTTCAAAAGAAATAGTTATTTTTTAGACTATCTAAATTTACTATTTAAATCAGGGATAGGATGTTTAGTTATTTTCCCTTTTTTAGCATATGAACATCATCTGTAGCCTTTTTCTCCAGGCCAGTCTTTTTCTGTACTCATGGTTATTATAAGCTCTGCATCTATATAATATATTTTTAAAAATCATTATTATCTCTATTTTATGGGAATTTTTTTACCTAATCTATGGAAGTCTTGCAACACTATCTCTATATATCAATCTTCATTGAGGCTGCAACTTTTCTTATTATTTTATTCATCCTCAAACTTGTTTTTGCATTATATATTTTGTTTAACATAACAGATATGATATTTTTTATTTTTTGAATAGTAAAATTTATTTTATTTCAGTCCCAGATTAATTCTCATATTTATTTCCTGCATTGTTCATCACTTTAATTCATCATGCCTTGAATTTAGGCTTTCTGTTGATCTTATCTTGAGTTTTTTCTAAGTAACATTACTTTTTAAATGCTTTTTCATAAATATTCTTGTAATCAATCACATGAATCAAAAGAAGATTACAGTATAAAATAATCAGAAAAACAGTAGATAATGAAGAGTTTTGATATATAGCATTGGTCATATGCATTGGTCATATCCATCATCATTATACTTTAACATTACTCACAGGCCAAAATATCATCATAAGGAAATACCAGGGATTCTTATAAAAAGTTTTAAATCCTATTGTCCAATTATTATTATTTTAGAAAATTTAGATATAATTTCCACTCCTAACTCAAAAGGGATTCATAGTAACTATTGCCATGAGGATTGCATTCTGACAGTATCTAGACAAAAGTATAATATGAAATATTGAATGAGACCTTTAATATTATTTATAGTACAATAAAAAAAACAATTCAAGGAAAAATAATTGTATATTATCATACATTAATCTGTCACTGAAGCACATCAAAAATGCTGATCTGAATAGATTGATGAAACAATAGAGTAACAGACTCTGGAACATGGGATCATGATTCAATTGTCATCTCTGGTAGCTAATCTTTTTTATGATTTCCAACTAATAAAATAATTGAATTACTTATATATAAAAAACATTTTAAAATCTGGAATGCAAATATATACATTTAGCAAAAAATCCTTAGTAATTTTTCATTAAGTGAACATAAAATTATCAGTTTTTTTTAACCACATATTGTCATACAGTATAGTTGTTTTCTCAGGAAGGTGAAGATAAAACATTTAAGATATTTTAGGTTATATAATATATATATATATATATATTATATAACCTATAAATATCTATAAATCCAAAGTATCAATATATATATATATATTGTAACCTTCTCCCAAGACCGCTGTACTATAAATGAATCATATCACATGTTTTAGGCACCATAATCACTACTGTACCCTAGCTACAGCCAATCATCATGCCATCCACATTGGTCAGCATAATCGCAACTGTAACCTGGCAACAGCCAGCCTTCATCTACTAAACAGTCATGTCACATTGGCAAGCACCATAATCGCATCTGTAACCTAGCTTCCTGATCTAGCTGGTCACCAATGAATCATACCGCACATTTTAGTGATTAAATTCTCTTATGGAACCTAACGTACTCACACGATCAAGAATATAAGCATGAAGAAACAAAAATGCAAAACTAACGAAATGATTCCTGGATTGAATAAAACTAGCATGAAACTGTCGATCTAAAGAAGATCACAAGGTGACTAATAAAGATAAAAACTTCTGGTCAAACCAGCTTTGAAATCCACACAAACAAAATGTGATGAGTTAAATTTGATATTCAGCAAATTAATAAAATAACTAATAATTATATGTCTGGAATGATTATGAAATTAAACTTATAAATGAAATGATAAGTAAATTATGATGTAGATGACTAAATGGATGATGGAAGGAAGTAATAATGGAATAGTGGAATGAAATGAGTCTAAGAGTGAAGAGAAAAGAACGAATATATATGAGAATAATGAATGATTAAGATGATGATAGAATAAGAGTTAATGAATAGTTAAGATGATAAAAGAATAAAAGTTAATGTATGATTAATCAATTATAATAATGAATTAATGTCAAATGAGAATGAATAAATAAAAGAATGGATCAACATGAAATTGAAAAAAAAAATGTTAATGATGGAGACTGAAATCTTAAACTATAAACTAATATGGTATTAAATGGTAAAAAGATAAGCTAAATAAAAATAGGGATTTCAAGCTTGACACAACCAGAATATCTATCATGAAGTTAAAACAAACTATACATTTTATACCAAAAAAAATAATTTGCATCTTAAAGCTTAGCTGACTTTCATAAAACAGTGAAAGTAATCTATTTTAAGTTCAACTATAATAATTGACCAAGATATAACTTTCATTACAAACTTAAATTCTATCTTAAAACTTAACAACTAATTCTTCTCAGGGTTCAAACACTCAAAATCATTATATAAACTATATTTGGGTCAGTAAGAGGGATTTTACCACTACCCAAACATAATGCACCTAATAGCTCTCAATATAACTTAAATTAAGAATTATATTTAGCAATTACACATAAACTTTATAACTAATATAAACTTTAAAATTTATGACTGGGAATGACTTTTTGATAATTAGAAACAATAACTTACTAAATTCCTTTTCTTAAATAATTATAAACCATGTGATCAAGATCAGTGAATGATAGCTCTGTGGATTTAACTAAATCAATTAAATCAAGATTATGTTTATCTTTTAATATATTACTTAAAACAATCTGTACTACAAGTTATTAACATTTTGATTATTGTGTGATAATGCATTAGATGTACCAATAAATTATAAGACTTACCAAAATTATTATGATATAGCATAATATAGTTAATAGTGCTATATTGGTTGATGATGATTTCAATTTATAATCTTCTGATAGGTTGATAGCAATAACAATAATAGTGTATAGATGTGGTAATTAGCAATAAGACTACATGCAACTACATAAATTTTTAAATACAACAAACTTTATTTACACTATGTACAAATTTTTAATTCACAGATATGGCATGAAATAAAACTAATCTATTAAAATAATTTATGGATGGGACAAATACTTATTATCCCCTTGACCATATCCTCAGCAAATGATACAACCTACTTAGAAAATAATATTCAAAATATCATTTGTTACTCTTTGGCATATTTTTAAGAATCAGATAATAAAACCTATTTAAGCTGCACTAGCACTTAAATTACATAACTAGCAGTATTTTTGGAACTCTAGGATATGCACAAAGTTTAAATTTAGAATTCCAACATTATAAAGTATTGCATTATCCCAAAGCCCTATCTTTTATCAGAATATGATAAGGGCAATTATCACATTCTGTGCAATTACTAACTTATTTAACTTTGAAATGAATAAGTTTAGTGCATTAAATGAAGACTAGACATTAAAAGTCAAATACACCTAGATCTCATTAAGCATTACCTATGTCCCACAGCTCAACCCTTGAATACGTAACTGATCTTACAATTCTATTGTCACATCATTATTTGATGAAAATGAATCCATTCTGCCAATGTGCATCTCTTACTTTTACATTTAAAATTTTCTACCATCATTAATAGATTCTGGTTTGGTCTGTCAACAACTGATGATGATCCCACAACATCATAAACACTATTTCAATTAAGAAAACACTATGCTAGATGAGTATTCCTAAATTTAATATTATTTTATACTTGCTATATGATCTGGACCTATTATACTTCACCATACATGGTGGAAAAACTATCTCTATATTATCATGAGGAATTTAACACTAAGATGGGAGACTTTATAAAACAACATGACAGTTGTATAATAATATATGGCTGATTCTATACCTCTCTATGGGTATACGTACATGTGTGGGCCTTGCCTCACCATGAAAAGACTAGAATTCAAACCATAGATATCCTTTCTTTTTAGGATTATTTATACTAATGAGCATTAATTACTGCTCAGATTCTATCCATCTTTTCTCTCATGAAATTAGCCATAGGTGACACTCCATCAGCCTATGCTCCATATAAATATTAATATATTGGATGCCATTCAATTGGAACATCCTATTAACTAAAAACTGTCACTAGTCATTCTCAATATCATAGCAAGACAAAAACAATACCAACAATAACAGTGAAAATCTACATATTCCATTTTATAATGTAAAATCATTAATGTATTAACAGCCAAACCAAAATACCTATGTCCAATGATCGTTAATCATTTTAGAATGACAACTATATTTTTATTAAAGAGAGCACAATGGATTTAAACAATAAAGATCAAACCTGTATTTGTATTCAAAGTGGACACGTTCACTTCTATAGCAAATTACAAAATGAAAAAAAGGTTTATATCAAATTTTCTTTTATATCAGAAAATAATTCAGTCATGCCAATATAGATATTTTTGATAAAATGTCTGTACATTTACCTTTTTTTAATATACCTTAAAATTAGTTTTAGACTATGAGAGAAGTAAATATTTTTTTATCACTCTCTCTAAATAAATGATATATATATTCTCCGGTTTTCTCTTAACTAAAAAAAAAAAAAACATACATAAAATAGATATATATTTTACACATTTTTTTTTCTTGAACTTAATATATATATCTTTCATGCCACAGTAAAACACATATGTTTTAAAAACAAAATTTCCAATTAACACATTACGTAAGTAATAACACAGCAATGATAAAGAAAAATAAAAGCACATTTTTATCCATTAAATTTTATACTCTGTTCATCCCAGTTATTTATCCTGGTGAGTTAGAATAACAAAATGACTCTTAAGAATGAATATTGTGGTTAGCAAAACATTCCAGATAATGCATATATATTTTATTCTCCTGTTGGGTGTGAAATGAGCAATTTTTAAGACTTATCCAAAAGTAAAATTATTTAATGGCTTTAGTATCGATAATTAACAAAGCGATGAAAATTCATACTTCCAATTGTAGCAGAGTTAAAAAATAAGTTTATCTAATTTTCTCTAGATAATTTTCCTACAAATAATTCTTTAGGTTATTGGAATCTTCAAAACAAACTTTTTAAAATCTTTATTGATTTATTCGGTAAGCGTTTCAAATGAAGTATAACAAAAATCATTTATTACATTTAAGATCAAGATAATTTTTCCTTGAAAAATTAATGGAATTTGATTATAAGTAGCATATTTATATTTCCCTTTCTTTTAAAACTATGGGTTAATTTTATTCTTCCCTGCACAATAATACATATATGTGTAGCTGTATTTAAACAGTCGGGGCATATTCCAATATTGTAAACATTATTATAACGGACTATATTTCTCAATAAAAATTCAAAAGTAAATATTTATTTCACTTCATTCTTATTAGAAAAGTATGATGTGATTATCAATATAAATAAAATTATCTAATTATCACTTTGACATTTTTAGCATTTTAATCAATTGGTAAATGATCATTTCTTTCATTACATAGGTTCCCATGATAAAAATATGCAGACAATATAGAGAATGAAATCACGCAATTATTTTCATTTTTTTTTTTACTTTACTAAAAGTTAGATTATTTCAAAATGACTTTTAAATTTATTTACTATATGTCATATATAACACTTGTTTTAAAATCATTTCGAATTATTATTTTTTTTCCCTTGATATTTTTACTTTATAAGCACAATCTTGTTCTGCTGGATAACAAGACTAGCGTGCAAAATATAAACATTATCAATTTTTTTAGTCTACTTATAAATGATTTGCGTGTCATTTCCAAAGAAGATATTTTAAAAATATACATAACATAAAAGCAAAGGCTTACTTTTTCTTGAATTTTCCTGGGTTTAAAGCAGTACTTATTCAAATAAAAACTTATCTCCATGGTTTTAATTTCCTTCTCCAGTATGAATCCTAGGAAATATGCGGTCGTGGAAATGGCTTAAAATGATAGCAAGGTTTTAAGATTTCTTATTCAAACATTTTTAGACAGCAAGGTATTCTACTTCCATACAATTAGATTTCAGAATTTTGTTGATTTTTAATTTTTTTTCTTATTTTAAATCAGAGCTGAGGTTTGTGTTTACTTGGTTCTTGTTTTTCTTAATTAGTCCACCCCCCCTACAGCTTTGTTAAAACATATATAGCTTTTATTATATTGCACTCTGGGAGTGAATTGGCCAATGATTTTGGGTATGCATAATTAGTATTACCCCCTCTGGCTTCATTTTTAATAACTATCCATTATTACTTAAGACAGCTTTGTGTTTAGTACTAAAAAAATATGCTTAAATAATTTACTATAATGATTTATTTTACAGATTTATAAATTTGATTTAATTGTTTATTTCTTTCAATTGCTATTCAAAACTAATAAAATAGCAATGTATTTATCTACCAAATAATAATAATACTTTTAAATTATTTTAGTCTAGTCAGAGCCTAGACTGGGTTTGAAATCTTATCTCCACTCAAGCAAATTTCCCAGTACATTCAAAATAATCTCTATTGAAAGCCACTTTAGTAAGATTTTGATGTTAAATATATCATCATTTAAAATTTTGGAATTATTAATTTAGGGACCTAAATAAAATGTCACTATATATATATATATATTCTTTGTGGATATGAATACATTTATTGCAACATATATATGATTTATTTTTTTGTAGAAATGCTAAATATACTTATAACCAGGAATGACATTAAACTATTATTACATTATTACATTAATGTTCCCATTCTCTGATATTTCCTAGCTTTTTAAAAAAAATATTCTTAAAAAATAATTTCAAATATGTTTTGATAGATAAGTTTTTAATAGTCCACAATAGAATAAAGACTGCTTTTATTTTGATGGCATTAGAAGTAAAAAAAAGATTGAAATTCACAGCCTTCCTTTACTTTTTGATATCTGAAAATAAAGTTAAAATGATGTCATAAGAAGAGACACTTTTTTATTTTTGTTTGGGACGATTAGTGTTGAATATATAAGTAAGATAGGCAAAAAAATTGAATTTCCTAAAAGAATATTCTGACAAAGGTTTTAATAATTATTATTTATAGTCACTTAAATTTTTTTTACAAAAGACCATACAATTATCCTCCACTCCAAATTAAAAACTATTTTAAAAGAAACATGCTTTTCCATCAACTGCGAACTTTTAATTAATTTTGGTGCTTTTCAGTTTTTAAAAATAGATTTTGTTTACAATGGCATCAGTCTGCTCTGCATCTGGTGTGATTCTTATTGAGAATATTTTTCAAGCATTAATGTTCCTAATATTTATTGCCTATAAAAATATTTTTTGATCATTGTTTTATTTTCAGGTTAAATTTTTAAACAGTTTCTTTCTTTCTTTATCATGTTCTGACTTTGAACTTAAAGTTTGTAGAATATCTGAAAAGATTGTCAAGAGCAAGTTAAAATATCTAGAGATTTAAGTTTTATATATATATATATATATTAAAATATCTAGAGATTTAAGTCATATATATATATAATAACTCTCTAATTCCGATAATAGAATTAAAATTTGATATAAAAGATTGGCATTGATAGTAGGTACACTTTTTGCAACTTTTAAAAACAAAACAAAAAAACTTTGATTAAAATAAAATAATAGTAAAAACCCTGCCTTCAAGAACCAATTTTTGGGCTTATGGTTGAAAAAAATGATTGTGCCTATTCAGTAGATATCTTTTAATTTAAAATAATGGCTTGACATTTTGGACATTCTATAATTTTTATTGTAATTGGTTTACTTGTAGTTTATATGATGTATGTCAAGAGTATATATTTTATGGTAGCTGTTATAAGGATAAGTGAAGATCCTTTAGTAAACATCTCTTTGACTATATATATATACTTATATTATTATATGATAGAAATATCTCTTATTGTAGAAAGCATAAAGTAATCAGTACTAGATACTTAATAGAAATTTTTACTATAGAGTTGATCATCTTATTGCCATGGTTACAGTGCAAGATGAATCACATCTTATGAATGAATTAATTCTTTTTTATGATTTCTTGATAAAAAAAACTTTAATCATTTTGTTTCAAAGCAGAATAAATGACTTGTGAATTTTAAAAAATGTATCATTTACTCCAGTTTTTTTGAAAATTTTCTTAAATATGGAGCAAGAATGATAAAAATTGGTTTATGTTAATTATTAAATAAAAAAATAATTTTACAAAAATATTCTATAAAATAAGTAAGTTATGATAGTACCGAAGATGTGATACTTTTTTAAAAATAGTAATTCATTTTTTCTGAAATCCCTGAGGTCACATTGAGAAATGACCAAAGTTATCCCAAATATGTTAACTATCTGAAAATATTTATCAAGCAAATTACTTCTACTGAACCCATTTCAAATAATGTAGAAATCATTATTTGCATAGTAAATTTTGCACAATCAAATTTTTCAAACTTTCCAATACAAATTGACCTCACCTAAAGTTGCTATTTTGTTTGATATTCTTTTTCTTTTGAGTATATATTTAAAACACAAAGCTTCATATTTCACAACAACAAAGTTATATGTATTTAATATACATAATTATTATGATTATATTAAAAAAATGAAACAATATAAATACTACGAATAAAAAGTTCTCATATTTTTTTTATTATATTCTTACTATAATTTTCAAAACAAAAAAAATACAATTTCTTTAATACTGAAATTTTGACTTTTTTGGTAAAAATTGGGAACAACTTTTTATACTCTGTGAAAGTTCATAAATAATTTTAATGGAACTTGATAACTAATCTTAAGTAATGAATTGGTTAAACTTACTTAAAGTTTTTGATCATACAATATTGTTATAAACAACTTCAGAATGTAGGTTACATTTTCTATTTTTCCATATACATTAATATGTGTATGTAAACTTGTTTTTAATCTAATACAATAAAACTTATATCAGTAGCACTTACTCATTTATTTCTGGAACCAGTGATGGATGACAATTGTCTTTGCTCTTTTTCAGATAGTACACTTTTGTATGAAATATATTAGCAATAACTAGCTTTATATGACTAAACTAGTATACATTATCATTATTCAAATTATTTTATATTTATATTGTTTTCATTGTTATTAGGTTGTTCTTTCTGCTGTTACTTCATACACAGTTCAAAATGTACAACAAGTGCAAACAGTTTTATTGCCTTTATACCAAACCAAATATATGTTTACCAACTTGTTGACTGCTACTCAATATAAAATTTTTTTATGTGAGATATTAAATCACACACTTGGTCCCGCTGTTGAAATGTCTGTTTGGACAGAAATAGGAGGTAAGACAAATATATATGTATATGTTATGTTATGTTTATAGATATATGTATATAAACAAATTGTGTAAAATAATAATTTTATTAAAATTTCTATATTGCATTAAAGTAAATTTTAATTAAAAACTATAGACCATATGAAACATACATTCAGACACAAATATGCATTTATTTCTAATGAAGATAAAATAAACAGAACTAAATATTATGTGACGATTGTTGGTATTTAATGCAGATTAATATTGAATATATATATATAGTAATCTCTTAATGTTATATTGAATATTTTTAAAAAATACATAATAACACTAGATTTTTGTCAAGCATTGGTGGTCGAGAGGTCAGTGACAGCTGCTTTACAAGCAGTTGTCCCGGGTTAGCGGGTTCGCGTCCCGGCTGATGCTATGACACATGAGAAAAAAAACACTAGATTTTTACATGGAATATATATTTTTCATATGGTAATTAAGAAGCTACATTGTAAATGAAATTACTATTATGCTAATATAAATTGTAAATTAGTGATACTGTATATTAAAAATAAGTTTAAATAAACATGAAATAAAATCATGATAACATAATATTTAAAATTAATAATGCAAATATAAATAATGTAAATATATATACAATTTTAATCACACCAGCTAATAATATTTTTTTTATTAATTTAATTCCCCTTTAAAAATCCATTTGGGTAAAAAAGGGGAGGGGTAAAAAGGGGTTTGGTAAAATTTTGAAATAATTTAAAATTATTATATAAAATTCCTTTTTTAAATTTTATTTTTGAAAAAACCCCCCATAATTGGGGGGGGGGGGGGGGGGGGGGGGGGGGATTATTCTTTCATAAAAAAATATAAATTGCTTTTTTAATGGGATACTAAGTAGCAGAATGATCAAAGAAATAATATGAGAGATATTAAATTTAGAATTTTATTTTTTCCTTAGTTATCAAAAAATCTCAATGGCTTAAATACTAGACTACCATTACATTCTTCGTTATATATTATTTTGTATATACTGTAATGCAATTTTAATGAATAAATATAGAAGGAAAATTTATTTACTTGTATACCATTATAAATATGATTAAAATAAAATAAATATTTAATATAAAACCAAACATATTTTTCTCTTATTTGAAGATCATAATTTAGTCTTTTAATGCACCCAAATTTAAATGATGAATTGATGTTTACATGAGTTATAAATTTATTTTTTAAGCTATATTTAAAGTCTTCAATCGTTTTTTTTTCATCCTTCAGTTTATTAAATGTAACTTGTTGAGTGTTGGAAATTAAACATTTTCTTAGGAGTTATTTTAAAAACTTTACCTTTGACCCCCTCCTTCTTTAATACTACAAATGTATTGTCTTTTTTTGTCTAGATAAATAAAATAGATAAAATACTTAATTACAAGTTTAACATACTGAGGAAATAATGCTTAAAGAATTGTGAATACATAAAGAGTAAAAATTAAATTTATACATTTGTATATTATGCGTAAGGGATTAACAATGCAAACTAATTAATTAATATGGGGGGAGGTAACTGTGCAATAAATGGGGCAGAGGGGGGACAAGCATTAGATTACAGAGAACAATAGAGTCAGATTACTGAAACAACAAAACAATATTATTAGTAGCATTTACAATAGTTATCATATGACTAATTACAATAGTTATCATATGACTGACTAGGACAGTGAAATCAAATATTAAAGTAGCAATAAAAAAATCGAAGATTTAAGTCAGATGAAAGCTTGTTTTTTTCTTCCTCTTCTCCTTTACAGATTTAAAGTAAACAGGCTATTCTAAATTTTTTACTATTTTTGTAAGCCTTGAGGGTTCTGCCTAAATTAATTTTTTTAATGTTTTCTGAATGTAACTAAGAATAATTATTAATATTGATACCCACGCAATAATATTTGCATTACTAATTGTCAGTCAACAATTACAGTCATAAATCTCCAGTAGTTTGAATTATATTATTTTTTTTATTATTCGAACTGTATATTAGTTTTCTGCATAAGGAAATTATTCCATCTAGCTCACAGAAAACCATATTGAAAGTTTTTAAAATATCCAAGAAGATTTTCATCTACTGAAGCAGAATTTTTTTTTTTGCTAAATTCAATTACCAATTCTTCAATAAAATCACATTCATCTTTGTCAAGGTTAAGGCTGTAATAAAGAAATGTTACATTTCAAGTAATAATGAGATTATGCTTGCATGTGAATTAAAGTATGTTCATTCATATGTATATTAAAGACAGTTTTGAATTACAAATATTTTCACATTTTCTTTGGTTTATTAATCAGTTGATTTATTGAAATTGATTTTAGAAGAGAGAAATTAAATAGTAGATGCCCATAAGGCTGGAATACACTGTATTTAAACTATTTGATCTTTTAAAAATTTCAATAAACTCTTTCACAGTTCTTAAATAATATTTTTCAAAGTGCCTAGAATTTTAGTATTATTAAAGTCAAAGGTATAATCAATTTCTAAAAAATCTGTAAAAGTTGATCAACTTTGGGATTAAAGGCATTTTTATGTTCCCTAACTCTGACACCAATATGTCTATTTGACTGACTCACATAGTTTCCTGGGCTGTTCAAAAGTACTCAGTTTTTAGAACTATGGAAAAAAAATCACCAAGTTTTTTTGCTTGTGGAAAAGGTAATCTTAACATTGAAATTAGGCAGTTCTACTAATCTTATCAGTCATCCCTTAAATATAAGGTAAATTAATTCTATAAGTAGCTGAAGAATTCTCAATTTTACCATTCTTTCTCTTCATGGTATCAGTACTATGTAAACATTGCATATAATGTTTTTACTGTGACCATTAGAGAGTAAAATATTTTTAGTTAGTGCTATTTCTTGGGCAAGGTAACCTTTATCAGACAAACTATATAATTTTATCAAAAGATTTTTTTGCCACAGAAAATATATGAATAAGATAATAATGAGAATTAAAACTGAGATATCTGTTATGTAAGGATGAATTTTTTATATATATTGACAATTAAGTTTTTCAGCAATTAAAAAGATTTTATTTATATCATATAACCATTTCATTTATATATATATATATATATATATATATATATATATATATATATATATATATATATATATATATATATATATATATATATGATATAACCATTTCATTATAATCTTTCTCAACAAAGCTATCACACTTAGCAAATAATACTCTTCATCAAACCTATATATACTTTATGTAAAAAATTATTTTAATATTTATTTCTTCCTTTAGTTAAAATTATGACATGATCATCCATTAGTATACAACTTTTGCATGCAAACATTTTTTTTTTTTTGGCATTCCATTAACAAATAATATCTTTCATCTTCCTGCATCTATTTAACTACAGCTTTACCATTCAAAACATCAGATTTTATGCATTTATATAATTTATTTCTATTTCCTAATCAAAACTCTATTTTATCAAAAGTATAAGACTGTGCTTCTCCAAGACCAATTTGATTTACCATTTTATATAATAAAAGGAGCACTAATAACCAACTACTACATTGAACCATGTAAGCATATGATCTTTTTTATTACTAGCTATATGATTCCTAATGGTGATTTTTTAATTATCATAATCTTGAAAGAACTTTTGTATAAGTTTGATGAAACTTATGTACTCTAAACAATATGGATAGTATTCCTTTGTCCAGTTGATGGTAATTAATTTCAGCTTATAAAGTATGAAAGATATAAGCAATTGACTTTTTTTACCTGTATAAGAATGATGCCAGATAATTGCTTTCATTCCAAACTCAAGTACACAAGTCAATAAAATAATATCTAAATCCTATTATAATGCACTAACAGAATATTAGCTGTTAGAAATGATTTAATTTATATTAATACTTATTTCTATATTGATTTTCAATTCCATGGTTGATTTTTTTCATT
Organism: Epiperipatus broadwayi; assembly: GCA_028023455.1. NCBI lineage: Eukaryota > Metazoa > Onychophora > Udeonychophora > Euonychophora > Peripatidae > Epiperipatus > Epiperipatus broadwayi. The sequence goes on from JAQFVV010007694.1 coordinate 35,315, forward strand.
TGACTTTTATTTTAAAGAAATTTTTGAACTAATTTGTAAAGCAAAGTCTGTCATAGTTTTTTGTTTTTGACTTTGCGGCTTTCAAAATGACTTTTAAGTTTTAAGAAATTTAAAGACTTTACCTTGATAGAAATAACATACTCTAAAACTTTGATTTATTTAACATCTAAAATACATTTTGAGAATTTAACTTAGCTCTGGAGAAAAGTGTTTAACTTAATTCCATTTTTTCCCAATTCTTTACATATTTTCAGCAGACAGTTTCTCAATTGATTTTTCATTTTTACTGTTTCAAAATGTCAATGGTTTTTGATTCCATGGAAAGGGTCTCTATTTCAGACAGAAATATATTAGATAAAATAGTTATTCCAAACAAGCTGTTTACTACATTTATACAGACTAATATGAGTATTCAGTATTTCAAAAGCATTGTTTGCTATAGATATCAAATAGAAGGCTGTTTAACAAATTGGTTTATTTATAAAAATATAAAAGCTTCTTGGCATTAAGTTAATCAAATGAGCATTCTGTTGAGGTTCTTATTTATCAATATGTTATACTTTCTATACAAATGGATTTGGACATTCTGCTTGTTTATAACTACCAATGACTTAATTTTCCCATCAGATCCAATATGGCATTATTCACTAATTCTTTAATGGCCACCATGACTGTTTTTTGTTTTTAAGTGAATTGAACTGTATGAGAAATGCAAATTATGCAGCTTACATCAGGGGCTAAATTTAACATTAATGAAGCAATCTTTATTTCATTTGCTATTCATTAAACTTTCTCACTTTTTCCTTCACCTTTTATTTTATTGCAATGATTTTAACTAATGTAGATTTAACCTTAAGTGGAATAAACTATTCTCACCTGATTAACAGATTTATAATATATTTACAAAATGGATGAGTAGATTATATATTATCCCTCTCTATTCTAAGAGGAAATTTTACTATAACTTTTATTCAATCACATTGTTATTTTGAAATATAATGGAAGACTACTTTCATGGATATAATGTTGCTTTACAATTTTTGCTTGGATAATGATTTCATTAAATTCAGTGAGATAGTACTTTATAGCTACTTTGTTTTTGGAATTTCTGTCACTTTATCTAATTTTGCTGCTTTCATTTTTGCATATTGTTTCAATGTATTTTTTTGCAGCATTCAGCATTCTAAAAACAATTATTTTCTTGTGGATTAATTCACTTCAGCATAACATATGTAAGCATCATTATTTATCTATTACTATTACTTTTATCTTCAGAGAATTTTTTAGATTGCTTTAGAACTAATTATGACTGATTCTATTTTTTATAGTTTTCTTAGAGCATATATCAATATCATTAATCATTGTTGCCTCAAAAAAGTCCTTTTTATCCTACAGAAATTGCTTTAAGAAGGCTTCATTTTTCGAAAACATGAATTATAAATGTGCCAAATCATGAAAAACTATATGATGGTCTTTTATTTTTTAATTTCTTGTTTGATGGCAATTTCAAAAATATAAAAGCATATATATATATATATATATATATATATATATATATATATATGTAATGATATTCTTATTCGATGTCTGTATTTGTTCGAAGTTATATACATAATATTGTAATTAAATATTAATAAATACAGTAACATAAATATATATAAAGTACAACTTCAAAAATTATTAATCTATCTAGGAGCACTTTCAACTAGCTTTGTAGCAAATGTAAAAATCAATGAATTGTGGAATAGTTAGACTTTAGAAAGTGTGTTTGAAAGAGTTAGTTGACAAAGACTATGTTACTGTATTTGTTAATATTTAATTACAAGATATGTATATGTGTATATACACACAATTATAATCATAATAAAAAAATAATAAATTTAACGGTAATAAACTATTATAAACAGTCTTTAATCTGCTGAAGTACTTTCCGTTAATTTCTTAAACCTTCCTCAACTGTCATTACATTAAAAAACAAAAACAAACAAAGGAAAGCAAATGTCATCAATTCAAATCTCATGATTCACTTTTCTTTGATCATGAAAAAACATGTAAATATAAATTTAAATTTGATTTTGAAAGTGTGAAAATTCTTCATGAAGAGAAAAACCACAATAAAAGAAAAATTAAGGAGGCAATTTTTATAAATAGGAGTAAAATGTGTTTAATAAATAGATAAGATGCTAATATTAAAATATGGGAATCATAGGATTTGAGTAGATGACGTTTGCTTCTGCTTTGTTTTTTTTAAATTTAATGGCAGTTGAGGCAGGTTTAAGAAAATAACCTAATGTATTCTGCAGATTTAAAGGCTGTTTATAATAGTTTATTACCGTTAAATTTATTAATTTTATTATGATTACAATTTTGTTTTAATTAATTATATTACACACAATTATATATATATATATAGTTATGCAATTAATTCTCAAAGCATTGTTTTTAAAGGTTAGAAAAAATAAATGATATACATGTAAAAATTCTAGAATGAGATTTTATTACATATAGAAAAACAATATAATGATTTTTCAGTGAAATACTGTGAATATAAAGCACAACTAATATTCTCTGCCTATTATTTATAATATGTTAATTTAATGTTTTTTTGAATGGACAAATTAGTGGAGAAATGTTTTAATAAAGAAATATTCTGTTTTTAAAATCTAATTAAAATTTGCAGCCATGATGTTTCCAATACAACAAATAAATGAAATTAATTCTGTAAGCTGAAATAATAGTATATTGTCTAAGCTATTATTTAAACAAAAGTCATATACATATTAATTTTAACATTATATAATTTAGAAATGTTTAAAAAAATCAGTGTTCTAAATTACTGTGCAGTGATTAGTGAAAATTACTTTTTTAAAGTAAATAATCCTATTGAAACAGTCAGCTTTTACAATCCAACTGTTTCACCTACTATATTCTATAGTAGTATTCTTCTATATGTAATAGCCACCAAATTCTTGTATATCATGCTAATATTATCATAAAAACTGGCTAAATTTAAAACCTAAATAATGTTGATCATGTATGTGTGCATATATATCTACATATAGAGAGAAATTGCATTTATATACGTAAACCTCTATAAATGCGCACGTATATATTTCTAATAATAATTAAATGAAAAACGAGTTGTATATGTAACTTAAGACTACATATATGCTAGAAGAATAATGTTAATAGAATTTAAACATTAAGATTTCTTTATTTTAAAATATTTATTAAATTAATAATATTTGAAATTATATAATTCTGCATATATCGCTAAATTAAACGGTCGAGTTACATATATAACAAAATGTTTTTCCATAATTTTAGATTTGTTTTTCTAGTAATAGTGATGCCAGAAAAGTTAATCCTTCTCACTATAAAATTGGCCCAATTTTATTTTAAGGTTAAAAATAGATTTAAAAAGATTGCATAAATTACTGCGTGTCACGAGGTTAAGATTGACCTAAGTGAAAAATAATCACAGCGGGATGCCATTAAATTTTGAATCAGTGAGTAAGCTAAGAAAACAAGTCTAAAAATAATATAACAAAGGAGAGGGGTGTGTGCTGGTATATAAGCTGCTGCAGCCATCTTTGAAACACTCTCTAAACTTATAATTTTAATAAAGTACTTGAAAAGCATTGATGATGATTATGTCAGGATAGAGGCCTAAAGTCTTGCCTTCTTGCCTCTGATAAGAAGCTGCCTGATGCAGAGAAAAATGAAGTAACAACTGTCACCACCTAAATAAGTCCTACAATGAAAAAATAACTTGCCAGCATAAAAAAGAGAAGAAATGGTAAGTACTCCTTTAATTCTAAAACTTCCATCTAAACTCAACTCTAAAATGCTAGCTTAATATAAATCAATGGCCATAATAATAATGTAAACTCAATCATCAATAGTAGTCTGTCCAATAGACAGGTCCAGAGAGTAGTCACTACATCAGTTCATTCATTCTTTCATTCCATTCTCTTCCTTGCCCACTTCCTCAATTCCACATAACCCCTTCCATCTCGTATATCATCCACTAATGTCAATCTCTTCTGTCCTTTCTTTTTATTTCCACTCACCATTCCTTCCAAAACATCTTTCATTAAACTATAATCTTTTCTTAGTATATGTCCAATCCAGTTTTTCTTTCTCTCTTTGATACTTTCAATCAATCTTCTTTCCTCATTAACTCTTTTCAAAACTTCTTCATTTGTTATTTTATTCACCCAACTGATTTTTTCCATTTTTCTCCATGTCCACATCTCAAAAGCTTCCAGTCGTTTTTTAATTCTATTACTCAATGTCCATGTCTCACAACCATACATTAATACACTCCACACATAACATTTAATTAATCTTTTCCTTAATTCTCTTTCCATAGGTCCACAGAATATCTTCTTTCTTTTTACAAATGTCACCTTTGCCAATGCTATTCTTCTTTTAACTTCATCTTCACTTCTTCCATCCTCACTCAACCAACAACCCAAATATCTAAATCCCTTCACCTGCTGCACCATGTCATCATGGATTCCAATTTGCAGTCTTTTTGCATCTTTCCCTATCCATAAATACCTAGTCTTTTCAATATTAATCTTCATTCCATATGCCATACATCCTTCTTCCAATTTATTCAACATATTCTGAAGATCCTTTTCTTCCTCAGCAATAAGAGCCATATCATCTGCAAATCTTATATACTTTATTACTCTCCCTCCAACATTTGCTCCTCCACAGTCCAAATCATTATTTATCATATCTTCTAAATAAATATTAAACAAAACAGGTGACATACTACATCCTTGCCTAACTCCACTTTCTATATTCACTTCATCCATCTCATTACATCCAAATCTAACTCTTATTCTTTGCCCATTATACATATTCCATATCAATCATCTTTCTTTCCAGAATACTCCTTTATCTCTTAAGATAGACATCAGTTTATTCCAGCTTACTCTATCAAATGCCTTTTCTAAATCTATAAAACATATACCAATTCCTTTATCTCTTTCAATATATCTTTCTGCAATTGTCCTAACAATACCAATAGCATCTCTTGTGCTTTTCCCTTTCCGAAAACCAAACTGTTCTTCAGCAATATAATAGTCAACCTTCCCATAAATCCGTTGAGTTAAAATCCTCAATAACACCTTAGAAACATGAGACAATACACTTATTGTCCTATACTCTTCACATTTAACAGCTTTCTTCTTTTTAGCAATTGGAATCACTAATGTAAACTAAACTTATTTTTAAATGTAATCTTTATTTTGTTTCAATCTTAAAATCTTGCCTGATTTCATAATTTCATAACTGATTTCATAATTTCATAACTGATTTCATAATTAAACTCATTTGCAAACTGATTTAATAGTTTATAAACTGATTTCTGATTTACTGTTATAATTCGTTAACTGATAAATACTGATTTAACTGCTTTATGATTTTATCTGAGTTATTATTTGCACAAATAACACTTTTCATTTATTGATATGATTTCTTTATTTGTTGGTTTACTTGCTGAATTTAGATATGATTGATTTAGTTATGTATTCATCCTATATTGAATAATTAAACGTAATCTAGTTTGAACCTGCTAAAATCTATATTTTAAATGTTTTAATATAACTTTAGTCACATATAATACCAAATGATCTGTTTTAAAATAATTATTAAAATTTCTAAGTTATTTTGTATATCTTAAGTTAATGATAATATTTGCCGTCATTAATCTTATAAACTTAAAATTGTCGAAACTGAATCAATCAAATTTCAGCTAATGTCGCATAAGTTTCATTTTTAAAACAAAGCCAAATTTCAGATTTCACATATGTGAAATCTTATCTTATTAAATCTTACATTTCATTTAGTTGAATCTATGCCAAATCTTATTATTTTTGATTATGTTATTGTTTATGCTATATGTATTCAAAACTGAGTTTTATTCATAATTAAAACATTAGTGAGAAGTAAATATAGATTCTCATGCACATATATGTAATTTCATGTATATATGTAATATGTGTAATAATGCACAAATTAAAGCTCTGTTTTGAAATGGTTAAAATATCTTAGTTAAGTTATACTTACAAGCTTATCACTATTCTAAGATAGATTTGTTTTAAATATAATATTTAACCAATATTCAGTTGAAGTGATAAAATGCAGCATAAATCTATAATTCTGTATTGTAATTTCCCTCCATATGCTGTAATCCTCCTTAGAGAAATAAAAGCCTATATAGATAGCTTTATATCTTGGATTCATAAGCTTCCCTTAATAGTATAATTATAAATACTATCATATGAACTGATACAGTGTAGTTTCATGAAGGAAACTATTCTTTAGCATCTTAATTTTATTATATGATAATGTTGTCCACAGTGCATATGTGTTCTTAAGAAACGTTATGGTATACTCACTTGTTGCTACATTCCTTAATGGTTGTATGTGGTCATGCTGCACCATTACTCTTAGTTTGGGCAATTTTCTTCTTCAAATGGTGGATGGTTCAAACCTCCCCATTCTGCATTCTTAGAAATGGAGCATGAGACTCCCATGGAGCATGAGACTTCCACTTAAATAAATTGCTTGATCATCTGGACTAAAGGTCTCTTATTTTCACAGCAATGAGTTCAGTCAAAGGGAACCGTTACTTGGTAAAAATCCCGTGAATAAGGCACATATATGAGACGCAAAGATTCAGAATTGTATGTTTTCTATACGTCATAGTATCTGAAGTCTGGCTGCCAATAATCAGTTCATCCTGCCATTATAATTGTTATTTTCAGCTTTGATCTGAATTTGAATCCAATTTGATAGGCAAAATGAGCTATATAGAGAATATATTGATTATTCTCGTTTAGTAAAATATTATATTTTTTATAAATCTTTATATTCACTTCCACTAACTATAAAGCAAATCTACATCCTATAGTATAGCATAAACTAGGCATAGATAATCATGAGCAAATTCATTTAGTTATAAAAATAATATTAAAGCTCATGAAAACGTAAATTCAAATGTATTATAATTTCATCACCTGTGAGTGATAAGTTCATATATATAACTAAGTAAATTAAATATTTGTAACCTAGAAATTACAATCACCTGTGAGTGATTAAAATGCTATATATAAACCGGAAGTGAATAAATATTAAATTATCACTTACGAATGGTATACATATATGTAAGAAACCCGACAATTTGTAACTAGGAACTTAATATCACCTGCGAGTGATTTCACATAACATCTATATATGTAAACCAAGCCATGTAAAACTCAGCCATAAAGAATTATATATCTAAAACCATCACTTGCGTGTGAACCCAAATTTAATATAAACATCCCTTAATCACCTGCGTGTGAGACCAAGCATCTATTTACTGTAATATTGTTTTAATTATTGTTTCAAAATTTAACTTAATTAAATTTGTTTTAAATTTAACTTTGCTTTGTGTCTTAGTCTTGCTCACTGACTCATAATCATTCCATCATTTAGTAATTATTTATTATTAGTTATTAAAAATCATTTCATTGTTTAATAATCGTATACGAGCCAAATGATACCTATATAGCTATACTAGATAGAATGCCAACTTTCTTCCAGTCTTTTGCTCTACTGATGTTCTACTGCTGGAACGTGATGAAAGAGAATACTGTTGTGGCCTCATATGTGTCATCTGCAAGGTGGTAAATCTTTGAGTAATAGTAAGAGAACTAGGGCAATATCAGACCTGTGGTTGCACCACCGTATTCTGGTTGGCCTTGGGATGATTTACTAAACTTCTAGATTTTGTTATGCAAATGTACATATCTGACCGTTACACTATCTAATCATTAATTTATATTAAAAATTAATTTGTTATATTTTAATTTTTAATTTAATTGATTTGTGAAAATGTAGAATTTATTTATAAGATTATTAAAAGAAAGAAATTTAAAATTTATTTTTTAAAAGAATGAGAAGCAGAAGATAAGTTGGGGCAAGTTATTTATAGTTCAAAAAGAAGAAAAAATAGCAGAAAATCTTATCTTTGAATTATACAAATTAAAACAAAATAAAAAAATATGATTATTTTTTTAGTAAAATAATAAATTGTCACATGGAATGAAAAAAAAATCACACAGAAAAATATTGTATTGGGGCACATAAAAAAGACAAACTAAAAGTGATAGATATGTATTTTTTATATTTATTCCATCATTCTAATTTGGGATTAAAAATTAACTGTGTGTACATATTAATCAACATTATAATATTTCAGAAAAACAAACTAAAGGAAGAAAAATTAATATTTATGGATGTATTTGTTATTTATTGATCAGTTTATAGTATCCATGCTAAACTTATCTTTAATATTTTGTTATTTGTTGATGTTTTTTTAAAGTTTGTTAAAAATTATTTAAAAAAAACAGCCATGAACACATACATATCAACACTATTACAAAAGTCATAATACTTCATAAATTAACATATAGAATCTAATTGAATTTTTAAATTAAATTATAGTATTACAATTGGAGAAAAAGATCAAGAGACTCTGCTAGACTAATTTCTTTGGTAAATGGAAGCTCTTTATAAGCAGTGATTAAATACAACAAACCAATCATTAGAATTTGAAGTTTTATGATAGCAATATTTATTTTCAAAGTATAGCAGAATGATGCTACAATTTTGGAAAAAAATCTATTAATTGTTGCTTATTTAATTTATGTAAATCATCACCATGACTGTATTTAATGTATCTACATAATAATTAATTAAATACCATGCATTATTTTATCTTTTTCCTTTATAAAAATCTTAAAAAAATATGGTTTTACTTTCAGCAACATTTAATGCAAAGTCAATTAATTTCTTGCAGAACACATGTTTTCATAAATCAAATTTGACATCAAAAACTATATGAGTGTGTATATAATAAAGTGAAAAATATTAAAGATAAAAGAAATAAACAGTTATATTGAATTCATTTGTATATAGACATTTTGATAAAATTAGTATTATAAAGTTGTTTTGATTGGAGCATACTAATGATATTCAAAATGCTGAAGGACCTCATTTGGCTGAAATGTTAATGTAATGGTAATTTTAACAAGGATGATATATATATATATATATATATATATATATATATATATATATATATATATATATATATATATATATATATATATATATATATATATTGAGAAAGTTATGTGTCTTAAGACATACAACAACATAGTAGTGTGCGTGCCCATATATATAAAGTTGAAAGGAAAAGTAGAAATAAACACAAACAAAATTTTTGTTAAATATTTTTATATTACACTGGAATAACAGTCAAGACTAAAATAATAATTTTGAATTTAAAAAATTATTATAAATTAAACATTTAAAAAGGTCTAGATAATATTTTATTAATTCTGATTTTGAAATATAAAACAAGCTTGTTTTCATATTACAATAGATAGCACCAGTAACTATAAAATCCCTCTATTTTTATAATTAGATTAAGATTTTTTTTAAAATTAAAAACTTTGACAAAATCTTACAAAGTTGTTTTTGAAAAGATTAAGGTAAACTAAAGAGTCATTCACTTTTTTCAATCAAAATAAAGAAAACATTATTACTGGGTTTTTTAAATTACATCCCTGACTATAAAAATGTTTGAAAAAAATTAGTAGGGAATTATTATTATTATGAAGATGTAACTAAAGGCAATGTATCCAACAACTGATGCTGCTAGTGCAATAATGACAAAGTTTGAATTTACATAGAAGCAAATTCCAACTTTTATGTGGTTCATAGCCCATGCATATTGTGTATTAGCCACATGCCTGAAGTATACAAAATTATGAAGACTGAATAGAGCTGATGAATTCCAGAAGTTACTTAATGTATACCCTTTCCAAACATGTTAATGGGACATTATATTATTCTGTTACAAATATGATTATAATGAACCAGCTTATCAAGAGACTCCAGTGATAATTGAATCACTGAAATTATTATTGTGATATGATTTTATATATATATGCAATGTAGCATAAATATATAATTATTGCTGGACATTGCATATATGATATATATTTATATATATATGCAATGTAGCATAAATATATAATTATTGCTGGACATATATTTATATTTATGTAGAAAATGTGTACATTTGGTGAATAGAATATTTATTTAAAATGATGATTATTTTAAATACATAGCAGGTAAAATCTATAATTTACAAGTTTCAAAGCAAATAAGTTTGCTTAAATAAATAATATTTGTTTTAAAAGATTTATCCCAGTTTTGATTAATTGAATACTATAAAAAAGAGGATTTAAAATAACTTTTTAGTAACCTTTTTTTTAAAGATGTTTACATTTAATAGTAATCTGAAGGGAAAAAAAAAGAAAAAAATCTTTTATGAAGGACTGTCAAAGAAGTAATATATTTATATATATTTAAAAAACTTTTACTTATCATTAGAAATAATAAATTAATTAATAATTTTGATTTGTAAGGGAATAATTATAATATGGACATATGTGTGAATTTTATTTATTTTTTTCAAGATTCCTGTAAAATTATATGGATGTATTAAATTTATTTATTAACTAATAAAATATCATTTGGATATAAATGTCAGTGTGTACACACATTAGCATGGGTATCCATATATATTAAAATCAGTCATCATCCACATATATATTAAAATTAATAATTTATGTATTATTAAGAATGAATTTTTAATTTTTTATAGGTCTATGACAATTTTAGGCATGTCTGTGTGCCAATATATGGGTGTTTGATATAAACTTGTTGAGATATATGTAAATTACAATGTAATAGCATATTTTTTTGTATTATTTTAATCAAAAGCAGAATGACAAATATATACATATAGCATACTTAACAGAACTTAATTTCATTTTATTATTAATAAATTTATATTTGATTAATGCATTTATTTAATTGTAAAATATTATAAATTGTCATATGTTGGTATTATCTCTTGCTCACTGTAACAGTTGTAGAGCTGTTGTTCTCTGAACTGGATTCATGCATAATGGTTAATTATATAGTTCTGAGTTTTATGTTTAGCATCATGGACATTCAATTGATGATTTCATTACTTCTCTAATGCTGGATGGTGAAGTCCATGCACTACATTTTATTTAATTCTTATTATTAAAAGTTAAGTTTATAGTTGGCCAGTACAGTAATGGTACTAATTTCCCAGGGCATTGATATGTATCCCAGCATGATTTTTTTAATTGTTATATTTTGATAGATTATCACTTAAGTTTATGCAATGAAATTATTATTTATATAATATGCCCCAAGCTCAGCAAGGACCAAATCCAGTCACAAGATTGACTGTTGATTTTTTTTCTTTGATCATTCTTAATGATAAATGATTATTATTATTGTCTGCAATCCCTAGTGAACTTATAGCTTTGTTTTTGCTGATTTCTTGTGATCATATTTGTAATCATTTATGATTTATATTTAAATTTGATTCATTAAGTAGGGTTAATGTTGATGGTTTTCCATTATCCCAAGTTATCCCCCACATGGTATACCATTACAAATGGCTACTCAACTGTGGGACCAATGATGATCAAGTACTGGTAGTCATTAGTACAAATTTGCCACTTGATCTCAAATATAACCACATCTGAGAAAGAAAAAAGGATGCATTTTATAAAAAATTAATATAAAAAATTACTGTGAAATATATGACTACAGTATTGATGATTAAGTTATAAAATAGTGGTTAATGAAATTTAAGGAGGTTATATGTAGAGTTGAATAAAAAATCTATGATGTTGGAGATTGGATTGAGTTTTTTACTATTGGAGTGTGTTTAGCTGTACTTTCAGTTTTGATGGTGGATGGAGGGTTTTATTATTGGTTTGAGGATACAGTGGTTTTATGCAACTCCAAGGAGTGTTATATCTCAGACATTGTTCCAGCCATTTTCAGATTTCCTTTTGTTTATCATGGTGCAGTTAACATAGTCCTGCCATGATTTCTAGTCTCCAAGTCTCCAAGAAGAAAGGCATAGTTCTGTGATGTCCAACCTCTAAGTCTCCAAGAGTAGGAATAAAGCATAGTTTTGTATTCTTCAGCTCATAAGACTTTGCAAAGATTTTTGTATTATTTTTATTTTGGGTTTTGGTATTAATGGTATTTGACAAGTTTATCATTCTAGTGTTTTCATACAATTTGCAGCTTTGTGTTTAATATATATATATATATTATAATGATTGAAATGCCAAGTGAAGATCGAATCTAACCGCAAACTACGATATCTGCTCTACAGAGCGCCATCTAGGCATTTAAACCTAGAAAAATTTATAGAGTAGGCAGATATGCGCTGTTAAGATTCTACTTTATTTAAATATTCAGATCGTTAGCCCAAGTCACTAGCTCAGTGGAGTAGCAGAGATAATAAAATATCTTAATTTATATCTTAAATATAAATAAATAAAAGCCACTGCCAGAAATTAACACATAAAAATATTTATTTACGCACATATAAAATCATTTTAATTTGAGGAATAAGTTTAACATTTTAGATTTTTATATTAACTTTTAATTTTACATTTAACTAAGTTTCAATGAGTTTAATATTTTATTTAGATAGTCGAGTATGAATAGACTACATAGATCTGCATTTGAAAAGAAAATATTCTTCCCTGATTTAACCTTAGGCAACAAATTTCGCAATCAAACCGGCGCCAATCCATCTGATACATTTATGTATTCAATGTAGCATGAAAATACGACAACACAAAATACTATACTGTCAGGAATGTACATCTGATCAGTAAGTAGAATTAGAGAAGACATTGTCTCTCCACCAACAGGAATGTTACATCTGTTGGCAAGTAGAACAATAAACATAAAACTCCATAGGAATGGACTGCGGTCCTTTGCCATCTTACAAACCCATCCATAGGCAAACAGAAGATGTGTGGCGTATATATATAATCCTGCCTGTAGTGGATCTCATACTACATCTACAATTACACAAATATATCCAATCCATTGAACCAATTCAACTACGAAATGAATAACCTAAGATTACCCTCCCTTAATATAACTTTACAAAACTATATAGCCATTCATGCCCGACTTAAATTTAACATTTAAATATGTTCGCACAGATTATTTTTATAAATTTGTTTTTAAAATGTTGAGTATAGATCGGCTGCACAGATTCCACGGTCAAAAACATCCAAATTAAACACAATCGATCAAAAGACAAAATCATCGATAACGTCAATTGCAAAAGGGAATACACAAGGCCCCATGGCATTCATCGTAAGATGCCCGCATTAACATCATTGACCTATATATTCTAATCAAATGTGAAAACTTCAACATAATCAACCGCTAACGAATCTATGCAATGTCTATACCCAACCTAAATTTCATCATTTAAAATTTAAACAATAAATAATTTATACAATAAGAAAAAAAAAATGGAAATGATTTTTATCAATTGGGAAACATATAAAATTAAACATTATTAATTTGATTTTAAACTTAAAAAAGTCAGATAGAAGTTCATAAGCTTGAACGAAAGTTCTTAATTATTTTTAAATTTAGAGTTCATGTCCATATAGCTTACGGTAGAAGAGTCCAGGTTTCTGCTTTTAATTCCCGTGACACCTCCATTGGAAGATAATGTTCTGGAGATGGCAATAGCTGGTTCAAGATATCACAGTCTTTTCATTTTTTTTTTATAGAGAGTGTGGTATGTGCGTCCTACCACATCTCTCAAACATAAAATGCTGGAACTGTCCGAAAAAACTGTATTGCCCTTTTTTATATTATCCACACGGATTCAATCAACAAAACATCACTAATCCATCACTTTCGTTAGGGTCTGAGCCAAGGCTTAGTGCTTCCATTGGTCAAGCTAATTTCTCTTTATTTTCTTATCTATCTTTCATCAGATCATTTTAATTATACAAGAGCCCAAGGCTAGCTTGCTTTTCAAACAATTTATAAACAATCATTTCCATTTACAGATTACAAGAATTAATTAATACCTGTTTTTATTTTTAAATCTTGTACTTTTTTTTTTTATAAAAAAGTACGTTCAAATACTTATTTATTTGTTTTTTTAAAAAAAATATTTTTAAAGTTTGGCATCTGTGCGAATGTATATACGTTTAACAAACATTTTAATTTTAGCATTTAGTTTTTTACTTTTATTTGCGAACTTTTAAGTTTTTATTTTAAATTAATGTAACGACATATTTATATATCGTTACAATATATATATATATATATAGGTAAATAAGTAATCCAACGATGATTCATAATACTAATATTTTGATGTTTTAGCCAAGTCACAATTGTGTCAAAGGCATAATGGGTATTATCATAAAATCATCGTAAAGATTCTATCATATTGATGTGTAACAACACATAAATGGTTTGACTAACAGGAAACAAGAATAAAAAATTTTAAATTTGTAAAAGTGGAATGGAATGATAATAATAAAATAAATCACAAGCTATTCAGATTAATGGGTTTTAAAAATTTCTTTCAAATAGAAAGTAATTTATATATATCATTAAAATTTGTTGATACAATCTGATCTTTTAGAAATATCAATGAGTTCTCACATCTTATTTTGTTCTAGAGTATCATATTGGGATAGATTTATCATGTCTGAGAAAACTATATTATGACCCACATCCATAGAATAGAGTGAAAGTGCTACCAAACTATTGATATACTTAAAGGGCCAGGTTGTATCAGGGAACATTGTAATACATGTTAACTATCTTTCATTTAAAATAATTTTATAAAACCTATTAATCTGAATAGCTTCTGATTTTTTTATATCTTCTATCATTACACTCCCACCACCTTTATGTTTTTAAAATTCTCTATTGGTCAAATCTTTAATTTTGTTATACATCAATGCTCACAACATTTGTACAATGTTTTTTTTTATAATAGCATTCATGATCTAGCCAAAATATCAGCATGTTAGTATTATGAATTATACATAGCTAAACCTGGATAATATTTCATTTATATTTGTTTCTCATAGAATCATCATTTTAATATACCCATACATCTTGAAGAGAAGATTTTCATGGGTGATATATCAGGATAATTTATGTAAAATATAAAATACAAATACTAAAATTTTGAAAAACTAAAATTTGGCTCCATTTGAATAAAGTTCTTACATGGTTATTGCAACAATATAAAAGTTATTTTAAAAATTAAGAATTGTAGAAAGAAAAACTTATGAAATCACAAAACAAAATAAAATAATAAAATGGTGATCTTTTTGTCTAATCAAAACAAAAATAAAATTAAACAAAAAGTGAAAATTAAACTTGAAAAGTTTCTAATTTTGAATAAAAACTATCACCCATTCCTTTTGAGAAAACTATTTATATTATTGAAACAGTTTTCACCAATATAAATTCATCAGTAATTGAGCTTTTTTTTTTTTTAAGTGTCATAGCATCGGCCGGGATGTGAACCCGCAACCCGAGCAACTGCCTGCAAGTGCAAGGCAGTCACGCTGACCTCTCGACCACCAATGCAAGACAGTAAATCTGCAATATTCTACACATAACATAAAGAAAAATTAGCTATTAGAAATATTAGTTCAGAATATTTATAATAGTTTTCCTTGGTGACTAAGGGAATTCCATTGTTGTTATAGATTCCAACATAATAATAAAATATTAAACCCTATTAAAAAGATTATATTTAGATACTTAGCAGAGAAAAAAACTATATTATTCTTCTTGATGATATAAAAAGTAAAATCATCTCAAGAGAGAGGTCTTCTATGTAACACAAATTTTATGATTCACCAAATTTATAAAATAGACATTCCCACTTTTATTAACCTAGGATTGATCACTTAGATCTTAGCAAGATATTTGACAAATCATATGCAATCAATAATTTTATCTATAATTTTTTTTATAATAACTTAGCAAGTATTATTTGTTATTAATTATTCAAAATATTCACATAAAATATTATTCTTGTCATCCTAAATGTTACCTCATTGTTTACTATCATTCAGTTAAGAAGGCTTTAAATATATTTTATCATCATTGTAATTTTCCAAGATACATTATTATATTAGTTAAAGACTGCCTTATGAATACTTCTATTTATAATGACTGGCATTATGAACAAGTTGTTAGAAGTCCAATGTCAATCTTCAACATTTAAAATTGTTGCCAATTTATTTATGGAGGAATTTGAAACATGGGCTTTAGTTTCTGCATTGTATAAATTATCTGTTTGTTATGTGTGTTGAGATATTTTTCATTAAATAAACAATAATATTCTGATTAAACCTAAAGATATAATTTTTTTTGAGTCTCAAGAAACTATGAAATTCTATGTGCAGCATGTGTGACTACATATATAAGAATGAATAATCATTACATAAATGCTAGAAAAGATTGGCATGTAGTACAATGTCACATCTCATCATTTGCTCTTTTTATTTTAGAGATTGGCTATCCCATAGATATCTTCAAAATCAAAGTGAAATATTTTGTGAAGCTATAGATATTTTGAAGAGTCTGAATTGTATTATTAACCATAATGAAATAGCTATACTTTCAACTACATAGAAAATTTTCTTTTATACAAATTAACAAAAATTGTCAACTAAACTTAAATTCAACTGATCAGTCCTTACAACCTAAAAGCAATCTTTAATTTGTTCTATTATTTTTTTTTGTAATTTTTTCACATTCTATTTTTTTCTGCTACTTTCAATTAATTTTGTATAGCAAATTTGTTCATCTTGCTATGACCACATCATAATATTTTTTAAAATTTGAAGGCAAATGTTATATGCTGAAATATGTGCACAGTTGTTGATGAGATTTATTATGAAATAAGATATAATTTTATGTAAACATGTTTAAGTGATTCTGTATATTATGTAATTCGAATGATATAATATGATAGAAACAATTTGGATGTATTTTAAAATTAAATATGAGCATCTAATTATGCTTACAAATGCTTTTGAATTACGTTAATTGAATAGTTGTGCTTTGCTATGACTTAGTAACAAGAGTTTTAAATTATTACCAAAATCACACTTTTCTTTATTTTGCTGTAATATCCTATAAATTGTTTTTTAGCTTTAAATTATGTTAATTCAATAATTGTATTTTTTTTCATATGTCATGGCATCGGCCGGGAGGCGAACCCACAACCGTCTGCAACCAACTATTTGCTTGCAAGGCGCTGCGATGACCTCTCGGCTAACAACCCTTGACAAAATAATTGTGTTTTACTACAACTCAGTAATAAGTTTGTAGAAATAAAATTTCTATAAAAGTATCTCAATTTTTCCAATCAGTTTAAAACTCCATTAGATATCTTTAATGTGTACACTTATGAATATCTGTAAATATATATATATATATATATATATATATATATATATATATATATATATAATAGATATCAGGCTTCTAAGAGTTAAAATTGTTATTTTTAAATATTACAAAATAAGATTCTTTAAATAATTCTAAAGTATTCAGTCACAATATCTCAAAAAAAATAAAATAAATGTTACCTTGTACAGTTTTATTGAATTTTAAAAATCAATTTTCTTAAGTTGCATTTTAAAAGTCAAATTAAATAAAGAAGAAAATCATTGTGCTTTTGGGCACAAGTGTTTACTGATGAAAGGTTTACATTGTATTAATGTTACAATAGAAATATTTGGCTAAATTTAATATGAAAAAGAAAAAAAAAGTTATTGAATTCTTTGTTTCTACTTTGAATTGAATTTTTTCAAATTTTCTTTGTGTCAGAATGTCTGTGCATGTATACATTTGTTCATTTTAACTCACCTATCTATAAAATCTAATTTATGTCAATGCAATTTGATGTTGTGCATACTAATTGCAAAAACTTAAGAGATGTTGACAAATCTATCTACAAACTTGAAATCAATAAATATCAAAGGATATTGATCTAGACGACATTGGGAAGTCTTTGTAGTACTAAAGAGTGACGCTATCTAATTTTATTGTTTACCATCTCAATAACTTCTAAAACAAATGTGATTTAAAATTATTGAATTTTTGTTTTTACATACACTTTATAGAAGTCAAAACACTTTTGCTTTTGTACATTAATATCTTAGTCATCAATATTGTTTAAACGTACCCCTTTGACTGTCATTTTGATTAAAGAATCAAATAATAATCATTAAATAGTTATAATTTGTCCAAAATATTTATCAGGCAGTATTCAAATACAGACACCAGTAATAAATAACTTTTGATCAAATTAGATTGGTGATGATTCAATAATGCTATTTTTTCATTACTATTGTAATCTAAAATCAATGATAAAAATATATTTTATGGTTTCTTTTACTAAAAAAAGATTAAAAGAAGTAAATTTTAATATCTGATATAATTTGTATGATTTGGTTGATGAACTTAGACTAACAATGGATTAATCAGTTTGAGAATGATAGCATCCAGTTATATATATATATATATATATATATATATATATATATATATATATATATATATATATATATATATATATATATATATATATATATATATATAATATATATATATATATGATTTAACTGTACATCATAAATAACTCGATAAAAATATATTTTGAAACATTGTAAATATATTGGCCCATAAAATATATTATTTCTGATATAGCTAGCATTTTCTATTTTATTTTGGTATTTTTCTTTTTTTATTTCTCCATTTTTAAATTTACTAACATTAGTTGGTTAGGTTGATGTCATCATAAACTTCTTATGGTATTACTCAGCCTTCTGCACCAACTGTAACAATAGGTTTGTTCAACTATATATTTATCCTTTAATTACACACACAACAATCTGACTTTTTTATTTCTTTTGTTTGTTTTTTAGTATGTCATTATTTATAATAATATTAACTGTGAAAAACTCTCATATTGAGAAAATAGTTAAAAGTATATATCCATCAATATAATAACTCAAAAATTGATTCTCATTGAAAGTGTTTTTTAAATTATGAAAGCTAGACAAGTTATGTATACAACTATAATATTGTATGTGTACTGAAGAAAGAGGCCTCAGAAAAAAGAAATAAAAAATTTGTGGTTTACATGTAATTCAACTCACACACTCAACAGGTCCTCCAATGAGTATTTAATTATGTCAATGTTGGAATTTTCATTAATAGTACACTTAGAACAAAGTGAAGCCCATACTGGTGATTTTTAAAATTTGAAAATTATATATATATATAATGTTCTAATCAATATATATATATATCGGATAAATAAAATAAAATACTGGAATTACTTCTACAATTTTCATTATATCAACGTAAATAAACAGAAATTTTAATTAGCTTCCAGAATTTGCATTGGAACATTAATGCTACATAATTTTGATTTTTTAAATTCTAACTATAAATACTATTTAATATCAGTCATATTGCAAACAACTATAACTTTTATTGATTTGATTATTTATTTATATATTGGTAGATTGAAACTTGAAAAACTAATTCTACTGTGTTAATTATATATATATGTAATTATAATAAAAACAATAAATTTAACGGTAACAAATTATTATAAACAATCTAAATCAGCAGAAGTACTTTGGTTAATTTTTTAAACCTGCTTCAATTGCCATTAAATTAAAAAAAAAATAAAGTGGAAGCAAACGTCATCAATTCAAATCCCACAAACCTTGTATTTTAATGTTAGTGAGATTCTGGGATTTGAGTTCATGATGTTTGCTACTGCTTTGTTTTTTGTTTTTTTTTTAATTTAATGGCAATTGAGGCAGGCTTAAAAAATTAACTGAAAGTACTTCTGTGGATTTAAGGATTAATTATAATAGTTTACCATTAAATTTATTATTTTTATTATAATGACAACTTTGTTTTAATTAACGGATATTTTATTTATATTATATATAATAATATATAATAGATTAAGACCTCAACACTGGTTATTTAGCATGTGAAATATTCTCAATCCAAAACACAAGATAAAACTTTTGAAAAAATAAGAACAGTCAATCTGTCTTATCTTTTTTACTTAAATTCATTTATATAGGCAAATCTGAAACACTTTGGGAAAAAAACAAAAAGGATTGTAAATTGATCAAATTACTTCTTAAATACAATATTTTAGATTGCTTTATTTTATTTTAATTAACATTTGTAAAATTTTTCAATTTACAGCCTACCAATAACAAATCAAATAATGAAATATATAAATATAATTTTTTCCCAATAGTTAGTATTATATAATAACTAGATTAACATATCAACACTGGTTTATTGAGCACATAGAATACTCTCAATACAAAGCACAAGATAAAACTTTGAAACAATAAGAATAGTTCAGCTTATTTATTTAACCTAAATTCCTTTATATAGGCAAATCTAAAGCAATATTAACTACTGGGAATTGTTTATATTTATATTTATGTATATATTTATTAAAAGCCAGTTCAACACTTAAACAATCACAATATCAATAACAATCAATGATTTCAAACTGTTCCCCAATAATTCAACAATATTATTGATTTTATTAGTCATATTAAATCTTTTTTACATGAATTTTTATTACTTATTATCCAGTTAAGAATTGTTGTAATACATCAACTCCTTTTACTTCTTTTTACATTCTTATTCCATCTTCATGGAAATTATTTTATAATAACATTGGTAATAAATGTATTTTTTAATAAATATTTTTTATAGTTTCTTGCTTTACTTGCAATTCTTACACTATTTTGTGATTCAAATTCTAAATTTTACAATCCATAAGTTTAAGTTGTTTCTAATAATATAGAAATTATTAACAAAAGAAATTCATTGATATATCTATAAATTCCCAAAAAGCTATCATATAGCATATACCATGTCCACTGCAAGCTATATTTTCAGTTAAACATTTTCTTTTTCTGGAAAATGTGGTTTACTGAAAACAGATATAACAATTGTAGATTTTTGATATCTTCTTAGTTTCATATGCTAACCTATATTAATGATTTAAACAATATTTGCATATTTTAGAAATCTATATTTAAAGAATGTGAAATTCTTTATCACAATTTACTTTCTAATTTATTGCAATCAATATTATTGATAATTTGCCAAATTCAGAAATTTAGTCACCTTTTCTTAAATAGACGATTTATAACCTTTTCTAAGTATCCACATTTGTGAACAGCAGGAAATTCCCTAATTAGAGTTACAAAAGCATACATCACTTTTAAATATGTTAGTCTTATTTGAAATTCAATTTCAAGGAAATTCAGATTTGGTTTCATTGTGACATAAAACATCACTAACAACAATGAGAAATTTAAAAGACTGAAAGAAACAGGGCTGGAATATTTCTAGAAGAAAATATACTAAATAAATCAGTGCAGTCTTAACTGAATCCCAGAAAATTATAAAACACCTAGAAAGAAATAAAAAAAAAAGGCTTGGTAACAAGGAAATTGGATTAAATTAGGAGAGTCATTTATTCTGCATGAATTGTTAATGGGTGAAAATGATAATGATGAATATTGATTGAAAAAATAACTCTTAAGTCTGGATCATTAATATCAATGTTCTGTAATATCAAAGCTATAACATAAGAAATGAAATATATATTTATATAATGAGAAGATTTTCATGTGTTTTTAAATGTAAATGTTAATTAATTTTAATAGGATTTAACTGTGTATAGATGCACTTCTGCTCTAATGTAATCAGGCAAAGGATCAATTAAAATCTTGTATTGCAAAACAAAATCATGTTAATTAATAATATAATTTGTCTGATTAATCTTTAAATAAAAAATGCGCTGTTTTTAATTTAATACCCTAATTATATAAATGTCATAGATATGTGTGAAAACGGAAAATATCACAACTTGTTGAATATTTTTACAAGTAAATAGGATTCTCCTGTAAAGAATTAAAGTAATAATTAGAAGATTTTCATGGGCTTTTACATATAAATATTTTATAATTTTAATGAGATTTCTTTGTGACTGTTTAGAAAAATTTCAGTTATGATGTAATCAAATAAAATAACTGGAATTATAAATTATAAGCAAAACTTAATGCAATCCTGTAATTAAATGACTAAAGTATTTTATAATTTGATATTTGAATATAATTGTAAATTCAAAACTCCTTTCATTTCTTTTGTTGTAGTAAGAGCATTCAAAATTAAATTTGTTGTTTGCAAAGCGATATATAAATTATCACGATTCTTAAAATATATATATATAAAGTTCGTTAGAAATATTCCATAAAAAATTAATTAAAATGAAGTTACATTAAGATTAAACATAATTTTTTATATTCATTTGAAAAATTTGCTTTACAAATAAATTATTTTTAAAATATTTAATTATAAAATAATTTAAAACACCTTGAATATATATATATATAATTAATTTTTTTTTTAAAAATAAACTATTTAATCGCCTTTCCCATATAAAAAATACTAAATAAAATTAAATCAAATGTTTTTACGGACATTTTATTTTATTGTGATTTAATGGATTTGTTATTTATCAAATTGTAAATAAATAAATAATGTGTTTTTAAACAACAGTTTTTTTTAAAAAAGAAATTAACATTAATATTTTTTTCTGAAAATCGACGAATTAACAGCTATTGTGACGATTTATAGTACTTTTTCAATAATTAAAATCGGTTTTTTTTTATTTGTTGTATTACTCTTTTTTCTTTTAAAAATATTGAAAATCACTCAAGTAAAGGGTTATATGATATTTGAATTAAAAGCTTTGAAAAATAAAATTGCCTCTCTCACTGACTCACTCTTATGCTGGAAAATCTTTTCTATTTTTTATTATTACTTAATGACATTTATCTCATTTCTTAGGTTTTTCGCGAGTAAATTTAGCATTGATTGATTACTAATGGATTAGCAATAACTTATTTGCTAATTATTTATTATTAATGTTACTTTAATCATTACAAACTGTTGTTCATAAATCATTGTTATTTGTCAAAAATAAAATTTAAAGATGAGATTATATTATTAAGATTAATTACTGTTATCAAAATTAACTATTACGACAATAAATATTATATAAAAGTAAGTTTACTTTTTATTAACTCATGCCAGCGATCTGTTGAAAAGAAGACTTATTAGCTTCGATTTTTACTTGGGCGCCGAGGATTATATACATAAGTTTTCACAACTGTAAATCTCAAATAAAGTTTAATTTAATATTTTTTTAATAATCTTTTTTTCAAAAAAATACTATTTTAGCAATAATAATAATATTTGTAATGACTGGAAGGTTGTTATTCTTCCACATTCGCCTTACAATTACCTTCAGACAGCCAATAGCTGTTAAAACAGCGGTCTGAGAAGAGATCAGGCCTAGACACATGACAGAGATTTTTTGACAAGAAAAAAATGATACCACTCTTCTCTTTTACTTAACTTTTATATATATAAGTCAGACTTAAGCATCTTGGCTTGAAAGCATGAATAATATAAACATATACTTTTATTACTCACTGAGTTATTAATTTATGAGGATTAGAAGGAGTAAACATTCATTAGTAATACAATATAATAATAATAATAGATTAATTTCATTTTAATAAATCTTAAATGGTACACCAATAGATAATTTTTACTTGTAAAGCAATATTAAAGTAATATTTAATTGAGAATACAATCAGTATATTTGATGATAAATGGAGACTTCTAGAATCCTATCCAGGCAGAAAGTGAAATGATCAACATCTCTAAGTGTTTAAAATAAATAATTAACACTTCATGCCCACTTATGTAACTCCTATTGCTATGTAAGGTAATTCAATTAGTTAATTCATCAGAAGTCAGTATTGTTTCTGGTGTAAATAATATTTTTTGTCTTCTCAATTTTTTAAATTATTTTAACCATTTTTATCTTTTACTTTATTATCTTCAGTAATTTAAATTAGAACTATTTATTGGCCATCAATAAATGGAGCAATGAGATTATAAATTTACCCTAACCACACTTACATTTTTTAAATACATACATTTCTGACTCCAATTTTTTTGCTTTAGCATCAGAATATCGAGAAAGTGACTGGTGCAACATGTTTCACAAGCTATGAGTTTTTAGATATAAGTCAGCTTAATTTATAATAGATTGATTTGAAATTGAAATTGGGATAGGATTTTTTATTCAGAAAATAGCTATATGTTTGGATAGCTCAATTCATACATCACCTGTCTCTATATAAATATGAAAAAATTAAAAAAGATAGCTTATAGTGTATATAAAAAATTCTGAATAAATCACTGTGTTTATTATATTGTTTATTTAAGTAGTAGAAAAAAAGCAATAGTAATAATAATCAAGTAGTATGTGTTTACTTTGCATAATATAAATTTTAAGGTTCAAGATTGAACAGAAAAATGTCTACAAATTTTTGGAAGAACAGATGGGTTAGCCATAATATATAACTTAGTATCTTCTAATTTTATTGATTATTTTATTTTAAAAAATCACTACTAAATAAAGATAAGTTGTGTTAGAGTCAGGAATCAGAATGTAAAATAAAACATATCACATGAACATTTGTAGATGCAGAGGATTAGACTGGTCATAGATTAGTAACCTCTTAGAGTTAAAATTATAATAGTGGCATGAAAAGTAAGTTTGTATCAAGCTTGTATATATATATTGTAACCAGTTAGTATACATAACAAACACTAATATAGTGTATGTGTGTATATATATGTATGTAAAGAAAGGAAAAGTAGAAATAAACACAGAATAAAATTTTGTAAATATTTTTATATATTTCCTAAAATAAAATAATAAGTAAAGGGTTAAATAACTCTAGGTTTAAAATAATATTTTATTATAAAATTAAATATTTTAAAAAGGTCTGATAAATATTATTTGTAATTCTAATTGTGAAATGTAAAAACACAATACTGTTTTCGAAATTTTTTTTAATTAATTAAAACATGTATGTTTTTAAAGGGATTAGAGGGATAAAAATAAAAAACTCTGTTTTCAATCAAGGTGTTAGTATCACATCAGATGATTTTATAAAAAGAATGATAAAAATATCAGTTAGTCTGGATAGTGATATTTGAAGAGAACAATCTGAATTGTAGTTTTTTGTAAAAGCTGAACAGAACAGCTTGGCTACTAAAATTTTTTGAGTAAGTGGCAGAAATTAGCTGACCAAAATGGATAGCTGCAGTTTGTTGTTAGCTGTAGTAGAGAGTTGGCAAAATAGTTACCATAAACTGATGTAGCTGAAGTTAGGACAGTAGATTCAGTAGTAGAAAGTTGGCAGAATAGTTACCATAAACTGATGTAGCTGAAGTCAGGAAAGTAGATTCAGGGGCTGCTAATGCTTCTTTGCAGGAGTTTGAATTTACATGGAGAAAAATGACACTTCTTTGTGCTGAAATTCATAGCCTTAGAGAGGATGGTTGCTTGCCTGAAATCTATCAAACCAAGACATCTGCTTGCCTGGAATAATCCTAGATAGAAAGAGACCCACTACAAATCAAGATTTTACATGCATTGCATATTTTTACTTGATGATGACAACAAACATGAAGTATATTTTCTAATGGACCAAAAGAACAAGCTTTCTAAATAAATAATTATATATATGCTGACTATCTAAAGACAGAGAAGCCCTGATAAACATATATACAGCTGTGGTGAGTAGAGTTATATATAGTAATGAAATTTTAAATAATTTCTTTAGTAAAAAAGTGATGCATGAATTTATACTTTTTATGTTTATGGTGGGTATATAGTTGAGCAGAGCTGTTTGGGTGCAGGGTGTTTATGATGCTCTGAAGTATAGTATTAGCACTGTCCAGACCTAGATGTTGAGTAGTCCAGCAGTGAATATATATAGACCTCACAAATAGGCCTTGATCTCATTTAATACTCCTAAGTCTCACAGAGATGAGCAGGGTTGGCTCAATGCCTTTTTTCTGGATACTATTCTTTGAGGATGATCTGTCTAAGTACTTAGAAGGGGCAGTGCTTAAAATGAGATATTTTCTCATGACATCATGGAGCATTGGGTACTTGATAGTCTATGCTTGGCTATCTACTTATCATGGCATGAAAATCTGCAGTTTACATATTCACTTTTCCTCTCTCACCTTGCCTACTTGTTCAGTATTAACTAATCAAGCAGAAAGACATTTTGAAATTTATATTTTCTTAATTCTATAAAACGATTTCATCTTTTGTTTATTGCAAAAAAAAGAAAGAAAGACATTTTAAATTAATTGACAATTATCTGTCAAAAATTTGTTAGTAATTGTTTAAAAAAAAGACTATTCAGCAAAGGGAGTTAAATTGTGAAAATAATCTGTAATAATTTTATTGTGATAAATACTAATGTTATGTAGATAAATTAATATATCACATGTCTGAGCAAATTATATACCCACTATGTAAAATGTATTTCATTTAACTGAAACTTTAATCATTTATTGTATTTTTATATAATTTAAGATTTTGATGATTATTTTGTAGCAAATCAAATAGGTTATTTCACACACACACACACACACACACACACATATATATATATATATATATATATATATATATTGTCAATTATAACACATATGTAAATTTTGATCATTTTTGTTGTTATTGAATGTCAATTGAAATAGATTAATTGTATAATGGAATTTGTGCATCTGTGTGCACATATATGTAAATCCATGTAACAATTTAAATTTTGAATAGTAATTATGTAAATCATCAATGTGATACTTTTTTTTATTGTATAAGACGTAATTTATATGTGAGGCCACATAGATCTTAATTTCAATTTTTTTTTGTTATTAATAAACTTATCTTTAATTGTTAAAATTGTTTCAATCATCTTTTAGTCACATACAGTAATAGAGCTTATGTTCTTTGAGCTAGATTCATGCAAGGGATGAATATATAAATGGGGATGTGTATATTAGTGCTTTTGGGGCATCCAGCGATCATCCTGGTTGGTGCAAAAGAGAATACTCTTTAAAGCCCATTCACTATATTTTATTTTACTTTAGTCTTATTAAAAATTTAAGTTTATAGTTGGCCAATACAAATGGCCTGAGCATTGATGATGATCAGCATGTTTTAATGTCCCAACATTATTGTTTTGATTTCTGATTATTATGTATTCTAATGGATGGGCTATAGTTAGCCAATACAAATGGCCTGAGCATTGATGATGATCAGCATGTTTTAATGTCCCAGCATTATTGTTTTGATTTCTGATTATTGTATATTCTAATGGATGGGCACTAAGCTGATGCATCCAAGTTATGTTTAAATAATTGCCCAAGCTGGCAAAGGCTCAATAGTTAGCCTGGTCTAAAGAAGACCCATTTCCAATCTAGTCACAAGGTTGACTGTCAATTTATATTTTTTATGGTTCAAATTCAGCCACAAGATGGTCTGTTCATTTTATTCTGATTTATTGTACTAATTTGTTTATTCTCATTAATGATGATGAATGGTATATTGAATTATACTTACTTTTGACTTATTGATAATGCTGGTTGATATATGATTGATGTATAGTTTTTTTAGTTGCTCTTCTGAGTTAGCTGGCTGATCTCTCAATGATCTGGGAGATCTTTTCTTTTGATCTCATGCTCTTTTTAAATATTTTATACTTATATGTACTTTAGTAAATTAATGATCTTTGATTTTGTATTTACTGGGGTTGATGATGATTTTTCCATCACCCCAGTTCAAATCTTTTCTTCACTTTCTATTTATTCACTCACCCCCATCCCATTACAATATATGTATATATATTGAGCCAGATTGATTTCCGATTCAATGCTTTTATTGCTAAAATTAAAAAGGGAAAACAACTTCATTTTCATTAAATGTCTAATGCTAAATTTTTTTTATTATTATTTCAAAACACATATGCATTTATATTTTCACATTTATATTTTAAAATAGATTATTAATGTTTATAAAATTGATTTAGAATAGTTTACTTTTGCTACTTTGTTTATAAAATTAATTTAAAAATACTTTACTTTCACCGCCTGTTTTAATCAAAAAGCTTGCTAATTATATATTCCTGTTGCTTTTATTTTTAATCATTATTAAAGTTAATTCTAAAAGTCTAAAAGCGGAGATTTAGTTTTGTATTTGTTATTTTGGATACAATAATCCCTGGTTGGAATTCTTAAATTAGATTGAGTGGGAAATTAATATTTCCCTGCAGGAGATATAGAATTAGAGACTAATGAAAGTTTTTCACGGGAAATGTAGTGAGGCAAGGATAGCTCGTCAATTTAGGAAGAGAGAAGAGATTCATTATTAGATACATACTTGGATTATGGCCTGCAAAGAGATACCATTGTGAGTGGCTGTTCGGACATTTAATTCCTACTAAAAACAAATAATTATTGACAAACTTCGTTGCTATGCAAGATGTCAAAATCCACCGCTGTGAGTTTTGCCATCATTAGAATGTGTGGCTAATTTAAACAAAGGACAGACCCACGCCTACCAGATCTCCTTCAGTCATGCCATGAACCTCTAAAATAAACACTGCCTCTACCTTGCCACTGTCAAAGGACCTGAAAGATGAACTATTATCAAAAGTGTGCACTCGTCACTAAATCACTAGAACTCTGCCTTACCTTAAGCTAAACTTTTTTCTATTCTAGCCAGGGTAAATAAATTGCATTTAATTAAATCTCTGCTCAATCTAATGATAAATATGTTTTAAAATGGTATTGATTTTTTTTTAATTATTTATTATCTGTATGTACTCTTTTTTAGAATTTAAAGTGTGTCTTGGAATCTTAGTTTTAAGATTTCAAGTTTGTTTGCAATTTTCATTTATCAGAGGGTGCATTAGGAGATTGTATTTTATATGTTTAATATATACCTGATTATTTTGATAACTATTACAAAACGCATTGGCAGTTTTCAAAGTCTTTATTTATTCACCTGCCCTTAGTTGTAAAATAAAGAATCTTTAAGCTTGTTTCATTTGTGCTGTTTGTGCAAACAACAAAAGATTTTTGCTGGCTATTTGTCAAGTTATTTCTTCAGGTTGTCTGAAAATAGTCTATTTCTCTCTGGATTACGTAAGATCATAATCAAATATCTGTTGCTGTCTTGTAGGTGAGATCAACCATGTTTACTTTGAATGTAGTATTACGCGCAGTAGTTCTGCGGCATTTTAATGACAGTAATTAGAATATTACTGCTCGAATGTTGGTGCTGGTTTTGTTGATCTCTGGCGAGACCGTAACTGTTTTATTATCTCTGATTTAGAAAGCTAGAGTTGTTGTTTGTTTTTGTAATTTTACTGCTGGCCAGCAAGAAGATATTACCCTAACCATTTCTTATATTTTAAGTGAGAGAATTTTGCTGCCAAAATGTTTATTGCCTTCATGTTTGTCATACTCTTGTGTACTCTCTGGTAAATACACATATGTTACTATAAGCCACTTTTGTATTCATGGCTAGATGTCTTCACTCTATTGCACAACTTTTAATAAAATTAATAAATGGTTTAAACTTAATTTGGCTGATGTTTGTCTTTGTGCTTTTATTTCTCAACTGTCTAAATAATATTTAAATATCTTGTTCCTCCCTGAGTGTAGTTCGGTGCCTTTTGATTCGTACATCCTGTCCACCCTAAAATAAATGTCTAGTTCCTATTTTCGGACTAGTGGTGCTCCCAGGGTCAGTATATGCGAATTTCAAAGATCTTTCTCCTGTTACATATATAGTAATTTTTGGCACATCATCGTGGAGCTTCCGAGTTTTCAAACCCATGTGAGATTTTGTTTAGACGGTTGAGAAAGGTTTCAGGTGTAAGTGTCAAGATCTAGTCGGTAGAGGTTCGATTTTTGTTAATTATTGCATGTATTGTTGGAGCAGTTTGTAGAATGGGGTTTTGTCTTTTTCATATGACATATGCTTTATTTTCTAAAAAAGTCTGTCGGAGTTAATTTTTTTGAAGAGTTAAATATATATAGTTCATCTTTTTCATATGACAAATAATTAATAAATAGAAAGTAGTGTCATATTCGTTTTTAGATTAATTAAAAAAAAAAAAGATAAAAATATTTCATTCATCTTTTCATATGAAATAATTAATAAACAGTAAACAGCATTTGCTTTCGTAGCTAAAGTTTTATTTTAAAATAGCAAAATGAATATTGGGAAGTCTCTTTCTTGTGACAAATAAATAGTTAAATAGGCATTGTTTT
>JAQFVV010007695.1:0-65509 GCA_028023455.1 Epiperipatus broadwayi
GACTCCTGCAATCTTATATCATTGCAAGAAAGATCTCATAGGTAAATTTAGGATAAACAAAAATGCAAGTTAAAAAACTTGCTAACGTTTGTATTTATGTCCACAGATGGCGTTTCTACCAAAAACACCAATCAAGCGTATATTCTGTTTACATAAACGTCGAGTAGTTAGCATTCACTATCTCTAACTATAATTCCACTTTCAGATCATGATTTCAAGCTATTTAGCTATCGTCAGTGAAAGACAGGAATAAAGAAACTAGATCTAAATACAAACTCTGAGCTTTTATGAAACAATTTCTATTCAGCTTGCAAGCGTGAATTTTTTAGACACGTAATGTCTTCAAACTCAGCATAGCAAACCAGATAGCTATATGGGTCTGATCTCAGTTCAGCATCACCACATAGTAGAAGCCTCTGCAATCTATATCATTGCAAGAAAGACCTCAAAGGTACATTTTAAGATCGGAAGAGCACACGTGTAGCTTGTATTTATGTCCACAGATGGCGTCCTACCAAAAACACCAATCAAGCGTATGTTTTGTTTACATAAACGCCAGAGTAGCATTCACTATCTCTAACTATAATTCCACTTTCAGATCATGATTTCAAGCTATTTGCTATCGTCAGTGAAAGACAGGAATAAAGAAACTAGATCTAAACACAAACTCTGAGCGTTTATGAAACAATTTCTATTCAGCTTGCAAGCGTGAATTTTTTAGACACGTAATGTCTTCAAACTCAGCATAGCAAACCAGATAGCTATATGGGTCTGATCTCAGTTCAGCATCACCACATAGTAGAAGCCTCTGCAATCTATATCATTGCAAGAAAGACCTCAAAGGTACATTTATGATAAACAAAAAATGCAAGTTAAAAAACTTGCTAACGATTGTATTTATGTCCACAGATGGCGTTTCTACCAAAAACACCAATCAAGCTGCATATTCTGTTTACATAAACGCCAGAGTAGCATTCACTATCTCTAACTATAATTCCACTTTCAGATCATGATTTCAAGCTATTTGCTATCGTCAGTGAAAGACAGGAATAAAGAAACTAGATCTAAACACAAACTCTGAGCGTTTATGAAACAATTTCTATTCAGCTTGCAAGCGTGAATTTTTTAGACACGTAATGTCTTCAAACTCAGCATAGCAAACCAGATAGCTATATGGGTCTGATCTCAGTTCAGCATCACCACATAGTAGAAGCCTCTGCAATCTATATCATTGCAAGAAAGACCTCAAAGGTACATTTATGATAAACAAAAATGCAAGTTAAAAACTTGCTAACGCTTGTATTTATGTCCACAGATGGCGTTTCTACCAAAAACACCAATCAAGCGTATATTCTGTTTACATAAACGTCAGAGTAGCATTCACTATCTCTAACTATAATTCCACTTTCAGATCATGATTTCAAGCTATTTGCTATCGTCAGTGAAAGACAGGAATAAAGAAACTAGATCTAAACACAAACTCTGAGCGTTTATGAAACAATTTCTATTCAGCTTGCAAGCGTGAATTTTTTAGACACGTAATGTCTTCAAACTCAGCATAGCAAACCAGATAGCTATATGGGTCTGATCTCAGTTCAGCATCACCACATAGTAGAAGCCTCTGCAATCTATATCATTGCAAGAAAGACCTCAAAGGTACATTTATGATAAACAAAAATGCAAGTTAAAAAACTTGCTAACGCTTGTATTTATGTCCACAGATGGCGTTTCTACCAAAAACACCAATCAAGAGTATATTCTGTTTACATAAACGTCAGAGTAGCATTCACTATCTCTAACTATAATTCCACTTTCAGATCATGATTTCAAGCTATTTGCTATCGTCAGTGAAAGACAGGAATAAAGAAACTAGATCTAAACACAAACTCTGAGCGTTTATGAAACAATTTCTATTCAGCTTGCAAGCGTGAATTTTTTAGACACGTAATGTCTTCAAACTCAGCATAGCAAACCAGATAGCTAGATGGGTCTGATCTTAGTTCAGCATCACCACATAGTAGAAGCCTCTGCAATCTATATCATTGCAAGAAAGACCTCAAAGGTACATTTATGATAAACAAAAATGCAAGTTAAAAAACTTGCTAACGCTTGTATTTATGTCCACAGATGGCGTTTCTACCAAAAACACCAATCAAGCGTATATTCTGTTTACATAAACGTCAGAGTAGCATTCACTATCTCTAACTATAATTCCACTTTCAGATCATGATTTCAAGCTATTTGCTATCGTCAGTGAAAGACAGGAATAAAGAAACTAGATCTAAACACAAACTCTGAGGCTTCTACTATGTGGTGATGCTGAACTGAGATCAGACCCATATAGCTATCTGGTTTGCTATGCTGAGTTTGAAGACATTACGTGTCTAAAAAATTCACGCTTGCAAGCTGAATAGAAATTGTTTCATAAACGCTCAGAGTTTGTGTTTAGATCTAGTTTCTTTATTCCTGTCTTTCACTGACGATAGCAAATAGCTTGAAATCATGATCTGAAAGTGGAATTATAGTTAGAGATAGTGAATGCTACTCTGACGTTTATATAAACAGAATATACGCTTGATTGGTGTTTTTGGTAGAAACGCCATCTGTGGACATAAATACAAGCGTTAGCAAGTTTTTTAACTTGCATTTTTGTTTATCATAAATGTACCTTTGAGGTCTTTCTTGCAATGATATAGATTGCAGAGGCTTCTACTATGTGGTGATGCTGAACTGAGATCAGACCCATATAGCTATCTGGTTTGCTATGCTGAGTTTGAAGACATTACGTGTCTAAAAAATTCACGCTTGCAAGCTGAATAGAAATTGTTTCATAAACGCTCAGAGTTTGTGTTTAGATCTAGTTTCTTTATTCCTGTCTTTCACTGACGATAGCAAATAGCTTGAAATCATGATCTGAAAGTGGAATTATAGTTAGAGATAGTGAATGCTACTCTGACGTTTATGTAAACAGAATATACGCTTGATTGGTGTTTTTGGTAGAAACGCCATCTGTGGACATAAATACAAGCGTTAGCAAGTTTTTTAACTTGCATTTTTGTTTATCATAAATGTACCTTTGAGGTCTTTCTTGCAATGATATAGATTGCAGAGGCTTCTACTATGTGGTGATGCTGAACTGAGATCAGACCCATATAGCTATCTGGTTTGCTATGCTGAGTTTGAAGACATTACGTGTCTAAAAAATTCACGCTTGCAAGCTGAATAGAAATTGTTTCATAAACGCTCAGAGTTTGTGTTTAGATCTAGTTTCTTTATTCCTGTCTTTCACTGACGATAGCAAATAGCTTGAAATCATGATCTGAAAGTGGAATTATAGTTAGAGATAGTGAATGCTACTCTGACGTTTATGTAAACAGAATATACGCTTGATTGGTGTTTTTGGTAGAAACGCCATCTGTGGACATAAATACAAGCGTTAGCAAGTTTTTTAACTTGCATTTTTGTTTATCATAAATGTACCTTTGAGGTCTTTCTTGCAATGATATAGATTGCAGAGGCTTCTACTATGTGGTGATGCTGAACTGAGATCAGACCCATATAGCTATCTGGTTTGCTATGCTGAGTTTGAAGACATTACGTGTCTAAAAAATTCACGCTTGCAAGCTGAATAGAAATTGTTTCATAAACGCTCAGAGTTTGTGTTTAGATCTAGTTTCTTTATTCCTGTCTTTCACTGACGATAGCAAATAGCTTGAAATCATGATCTGAAAGTGGAATTATAGTTAGAGATAGTGAATGCTACTCTGACGTTTATGTAAACAGAATATACGCTTGATTGGTGTTTTTGGTAGAAACGCCATCTGTGGACATAAATACAAGCGTTAGCAAGTTTTTTAACTTGCATTTTTGTTTATCATAAATGTACCTTTGAGGTCTTTCTTGCAATGATATAGATTGCAGAGGCTTCTACTATGTGGTGATGCTGAACTGAGATCAGACCCATATAGCTATCTGGTTTGCTATGCTGAGTTTGAAGACATTACGTGTCTAAAATATTCACGCTTGCAAGCTGAATAGAAATTGTTTCATAAACGCTCAGAGTTTGTGTTTAGATCTAGTTTCTTTATTCCTGTCTTTCACTGACGATAGCAAATAGCTTGAAATCATGATCTGAAAGTGGAATTATAGTTAGAGATAGTGAATGCTACTCTGACGTTTATGTAAACAGAATATACGCTTGATTGGTGTTTTTGGTAGAAACGCCATCTGTGGACATAAATACAAGCGTTAGCAAGTTTTTTAACTTGCATTTTTGTTTATCATAAATGTACCTTTGAGGTCTTTCTTGCAATGATATAGATTGCAGAGGCTTCTACTATGTGGTGATGCTGAACTGAGATCAGACCCATATAGCTATCTGGTTTGCTATGCTGAGTTTGAAGACATTACGTGTCTAAAAAATTCACGCTTGCAAGCTGAATAGAAATTGTTTCATAAACGCTCAGAGTTTGTGTTTAGATCTAGTTTCTTTATTCCTGTCTTTCACTGACGATAGCAAATAGCTTGAAATCATGATCTGAAAGTGGAATTATAGTTAGAGATAGTGAATGCTACTCTGACGTTTATGTAAACAGAATATACGCTTGATTGGTGTTTTTGGTAGAAACGCCATCTGTGGACATAAATACAAGCGTTAGCAAGTTTTTTAACTTGCATTTTTGTTTATCATAAATGTACCTTTGAGGTCTTTCTTGCAATGATATAGATTGCAGAGGCTTCTACTATGTGGTGATGCTGAACTGAGATCAGACCCATATAGCTATCTGGTTTGCTATGCTGAGTTTGAAGACATTACGTGTCTAAAAAATTCACGCTTGCAAGCTGAATAGAAATTGTTTCATAAACGCTCAGAGTTTGTGTTTAGATCTAGTTTCTTTATTCCTGTCTTTCACTGACGATAGCAAATAGCTTGAAATCATGATCTGAAAGTGGAATTATAGTTAGAGATAGTGAATGCTACTCTGACGTTTATGTAAACAGAATATATGCTTGATTGGTGTTTTTGGTAGAAACGCCATCTGTGGACATAAATACAAGCGTTAGCAAGTTTTTTAACTTGCATTTTTGTTTATCATATATATATATATATTTGAAATTAATTCCACAGGCCAGATGCATTAATGTGTATCTACCATTAAAATGCTGTCATGCAGGCTTATACAGGTATGCTATTGTTTTCATTCAGTCTGCAAAACTGCATCGTATTGGTAGCTTCACATCAATATTTTTTGGTTCTGGGTTTATCTTTTTCATATAACGATGATCCCATTTATTAATTTATATATATATGGAATGACATGACTGTCAGTTAATGTAAATGTATAAAGAAATATTTGTCTTTATTTATGCCATTTATTGTTAAAAATATAAATACAAACTTAATCTTATTTGCAAACTAATGTCATTTTCAACAATTAAAATCTACTGCATACCTTATTGTGTTAGCACTTTTATAAGTTTGATTAGTGTTTTAAAACTGAAAGAATTGCTAGTTAAGCAGTTGAGCACACTTAGACATAGTAACAAGTTAATTAAGATAATCAATAATGTTATTTTCTTAAAAATTTGTCACTTACTTTATATTAGATTATAAAGATAAAAGTTGTAGTTAAAATTTTTTATGAGTTTTTTAATGCTATTGATATACACACCACAGTGCCAATTGTGTTTTCTATTGTTTACATAGAACTGTTCGCAGAAATTTCTTTTCACAAAATGTATTCTGGTTTAATTAAACGTTGAACTGCGGGAGACACAGCATTTCTAGAATACTTAATACTTACTTTACTCAGCTTTAAACACTGATTTAAAACGAAATTATTTCTAAAGATAAAAGTAAGAAGGAAATATAATAATTTATAAAAAAATCAAATATTATTTAAAGAAGAAACTTTAGATTCTATTTACATTATAATAATATATTTAAAAAAAAAAAAAAACATTTGTATGTTTTCAAATTAATATTTAAATTTTAATATTCTACATGAATAATGTTTAATAGAAAAGTAACCATAACAATTAAAATAAAACTTAATTACATTTTTAACTCAATGATTTCGCAAAATAATAACTGTAACTATGTACCTATATATATATTCTGTAACCAAATAAAGAAAGAAAGCTAATAAGTAAAGAATCAGACATCAACACTAAACTCTAGTCGATCGATCTAATCCCTTTTGCTGATCGATAACCAACACGTTGGCAAATCATTTTGTAATATAAAGAAAAAAGAGGCAGGAGCACACTGTATAAAGTATCAGCTAACACGTCTCCTGATAGCTAACACATGATAAAGCAATACAAAGAAATATAAGAGAAGGATTATAATAAAATATAGTATAATACAATGTAATCTTAAATTAATAAATGAAGAGAAGGAGAAATCACCCTTCATTCTAGCATAAGTAAAAGAATATTGATAATGTAAACATATGCCATCAAAGTTACATTTAAATTTCTTTCTTCTTCAAAGATCTAATAGCATGACCATTTTTATCCTTTTTCTAAAGATGTTCTGAGCATCTCATTTCTTTGGTCCGTATTTAATTCTTATAAATTTGAAATGTTCTTTAAGTATATACAGCTTAAGCTCCATTTTAAAATTTAAAACTGCAATATTAGTATATAATAATCAATTTAATAATATAGTCTGTTAAATTAAATCAGGGTATCTCATGGTAATATGAGCTCATAAATTTTTCTGACTCTTTAGATTTGTTCAATGTTGAATGCAGTCCCAGTGAATAAAATAAATAAGACATAAAATTCCCCTAAGGCAATGTATCATCATAATTATGGTAATAATAATAATAATATGTTTAACTTAAATAAAATATAACATGATCTTTTATTTCTAGGATAAGATAAGGAATCATTTAGGGTTATGCTCAAATATTAAGAATGGATAAGGGATTATATATCCATCCTAAACAACCTACAATAAATCTCCTTAAATATCTAAATATGAACTAGTTTCTTGTAAAATTAATTCTTATCATGAAATAATAAATATGATCTTCTAATATGAATATAACTTTAGAATAATTATGTTTAGTGATTTTAAATAAGTAAATCAAATTAACTAAAGTGATTCAAATAACAACTCCAATTGTAAGACATTATTAAGCAAATACATCTTTTTTTAGATATAATACTAATGCTTAAATAATTCAAGAAAGTGATTCTTATTAATTTTAAATGTCATGCATACTTTTAGAAAATGCACTTAAATAATTGTATAGTATTTTTTAAGCATTTAAATTATTATTAATGTAAGAAATGATTTAAATTTGATAAGTGAAATGATGTGAAGAAACATCTATGAAAAATTTCTTAAATAATAACACCAAATATTTATTTACAAAAAGACAAAACAAAATTACAAATAATCCATATTTGAGTTTGCATAGTCAAAAGTTTTACATTGTCACTTTTTCAAACATGTATAACAGAAGGATTAAAAAAAAATTGCATCCAGTTTTATTAAATAAATTTCCATTGGATTAAGCAAATTTATTACAGCATATAAAAGTATTTTTTCTTATTATTTATTTCATTGTTCTTATTTATCAATTTATTCATACAATGGTAATAACCTTTATACAAGTAGTGTCTCTTTTATGAATATCTAGCATATTAATAGTGTCTCTTTTATAAATTTCTAGCATACTCAATAAAAATAATATTTTCTTACCAATCTAGCAATGAAGAAATTATAAGACATATGCATATTGCCTATTTATGTTTAAAATAAGCTTTTAAATTTTTTTAATTAATTATTTATCATAGTCATTCCTGATAATTAGCAAAAATGAAAACTAGGACTTACACATTTACAATGTCATATTCACATTTAAGTCAACAAAAAATGCTATTGTAGTAAGGTAAAACTTCAATACAATGATAAAACCACTAAAGTTCACAGATACAGTGATGGTATAATCTTACACATGCTTTATTTAACATATAACTACAAACAAAATCCATATTTAATAATAATAAAAGACAAAGTGAAAGTATGATAGCATAGTTCATAAGATTCACCTTCTTTGAGTGGTATTAAAGTATCTAGGACATTGTCATTAGTCAGAAAAATAATGAGAATGTGCACCATATATAACATACTAAATAACAATTGACTTAAAGTACAGGAAGCATAAGCTGCAATCCCTAAAATATATGTTATGAGCATATAAAGGCTAGCAAGAAAACAAATAATAAGAGAAATAAACAAATGCTACAACGATTTTGAAAAATAAGCTATAAAAATAATGGAGCCTAACATTATCATCTTTAAACATACTGACATATAATAACATTCCTAAATAGAGAGACAATAAATTGGATATCACTAACAATAATACTATAGATAATAAATGTGAAATATAATAAATAAAATTAATTAATGTCAAATATGACTCGATTAACATTACACAATAAATAATTATAAAATAAATAATAAAAATATGCATCTAATTATTCAGCTTACAGTATAGCAATATCCTACATAAATAAATTATTCATTCTCTAAATAGGAAGACATATACTATGTTTAAAATATGGAAATATGATAAAGTGCTATTCTGCAAAGTTTAACATCCACTATTTCAAAATACATAGCATATAACATGAAAAATAATATGCAGATAATTAATAATCTTTTAAAAAGTCATAATACAAATAAATTTAAGCCTTTACCATCAAAAATAAATTAATTAATGGCTTTCTGATTCCTTCTTGAATAACTCCATTAAACTTGAATATGAAGAATAATGTTAGCAATAACATCTTGTAGATAGCAAACATATCTATTATATAAGACTATAACTAACATATTAAAATCTGTAGTGCAATAATGCTACAGTAAATAGATCTTATGTTATTGAATTATGAATGTAAATTAATCCACTATACAAATTATGGCAAGGGCACTATGCACTGAACATAGTGATATGAAACAAAAGATTAAGGAGGCAATTCTTTATTGCAAATGACAACTATGCAATAAACCAAAAAGAATTGTGCTTTGCGATCTCCAGAAAATGATTTTATGAAAGAAAACTTTGCATAAGTTTTGCATAAATTATCATTAAACTTTGATTAAAGTAGGCTCTGCATATGGAGACTTAAGTTCTCTGAAAGCGTTCATCGTATAATTCATTTCTAATAATACTAAGCTTCACTTTTTGTATAAAGCACAATTTAAAACTATACAGATTATTCAAATTTGTGATAGCAACGTAAATATTTATAGTAAAATATTTATGATAAATAGCATTTATTAACATTGTTAAATATCTGTAGGAGAAAATATGTAATTCCAGTATCATATCTGTACTCTCAGCATTCCCCATAGCATCCACACATAAATAAGAAATTAATTATAAGTTTTAAACTGTATTATTAGTGTTTTTAAATCTTTAAAATGAAGAAAAAATAATTTAATTCATTGAATATAATGTCATTTTTGCAGGTAAATTTATATTTTCAAAATTTTATCATGTGAAACATTTTTAAATCTCATATATTCTTTATTAACATTTCAATTTTCTTAGTCATTTGTAATATTTTCTAAAACTATTATCACAAGCTTTGAGACCTCCAAAAATACATGGGCACCCATCACTGTAGAGTTTTGCAAGCTTTGAAATTTCCACATTTTCAAATATCCTGACATCTATGGAAATTTTTTGAAATTAAATTATTAGAAAAATAATATTCCTGAATTTTAAAGCTGAAAAAAAGTTAGCAAAATCTCACAATAGAGAACTGTGCATGCAAATTGAATTTCTAGATTTCTCAGGTGTGGGTTTGAGGACTAAGTTGACTGTCATTATTAGCCCACCTCGAAAAAATGATTTAATTTATTCTTCAGGGAGAGAAAATTGAAATAGCTATACAAAATAATGTCTTATTGCTGTTTTTCAAATAATAATGGAATGTCTTTATTAGAATATAGCACTATAATTATTGTATTTATGCATAAAATTATTTTTAGTTTTATTTTATCTTTTGTAGATTTAAATCATTTTTAAATGTCTGAAAATATATTTGTTATATTAATATAGAGTTTTTATCTTGAATTTTAAAAATCTAGTTTTTCAGGTAAAGGAAATTGAGACAATTTGATATAAACAAACATTTTCTGTAATGTTCTTGTAAGTATGATAATTAAATATTCTGTGGTAACTTTATTTCCAAAAAACAGATGTTCAGTTGGACTTTAAAAGTGCCAATTGTTTTCAAGTCATGATAATAATAACAATAATAACTTCTGATTTTTTTTAATGCAATAATCTTTAAAAATGATATTCTAACTTTGTAACAATGAAATATATTACCATTTCTCTGGCAGATATAAAAACTTCAGTTTCTATGGTGTCTCCATCTAGATAATTGTGTCAAAATATATTTAAATTACCCTATCATACTAAACTTAAAAAATAAAGAAAATTACTCTTTGAAAATTGCAAATATAACTAATAAAATTAAACAATTGAAGTGAAGTGTGTCAAGTAAGTGATCATCCTTGAAAAAATAGAAAAGAATGATGTCAGGTGTCAGTTTCACTTTATTATACAGTTGTATCATATGACCATTTTACCAGACTATTTATCAACTCTTTAATTTATAACCTCTTCTCTGATTAGTTCAAATTCTTGACCTATTTATCAATAGACAAGGTTGTGCATCAAAAATTATCTAGTTAATATTCAATTTTACACTAAATCAATTTTTAGACCCCTTGAAATTAATGAAAAGTATATGCTGGCTGCAAACAAAAATAACCAATTAAAATAACTCCAGGATAAAAATTAAAATATTACATAATTGAAATTTATATTACATCTTTAATAAAACAAATGTTTATACAATGTAATATCATTATTTACTATTTTTTAAAAAAAACCTAAATAAGTCTCCAAAGAAGTTTTAAATTGTTTTTAAGAATATTTTAAAAATAAATAAATATAATATTTATTCATTCATTCAGCATTTATTTACCTATTGCTTTAAAAAAATTATGTTTACTTCCTAGTTTTATTAAACTTTTTTCAAATTAAACTAGTCTAAAATATTTAATGAGAATATTATGTGATACTATTAAAATGAACAGAAATATTATAGTTTTGGTTTAAATACCAGGAAATCATAATATAGGGTTTGAAGCTGATTTCTTAATTAAAAAAAAATAATGTAAGTTTTTTAAACATTTTAAATGATTAAATCATGACTAAACTAGCATTATTAACCTCTTTTTTTCTGATTATTTCATTGGCCAAGTGAGGTAAACATCTAAACTTTTAATTGGTCAATTCACAAACTCAAGCATAAAAATATATTCATCTTTTAATATTATATTCACTTTAGTTTCATTTGTAAAAAGTATATTAATAATTTGTCAGGTTATGACAGTGAACGAAAGTTTTTTCAAAAATAATTTTTTTATTTATAATTATAAAAATATTCGATAGCAGCCAATCTAAAATGAACATTACTCACCAACCAAAATGTTTTGCTGATGTCAATGATTTCTTTCCCAATATTACGTTGCAGATAAGTACATAATTTTTGCTAAAGTCTTAACTATTTTTCTAAAATAATTTTATTTTTAGGATATTTTATCAAAATAATTTATATTTTGTCAAAAAATACTTTTAAAATGGTCTAAAACATTCGTTTATCATTTTCGAAATGAAGCAAAAGAAATCATTGCAATAAAAGTTAGTGGCAGCCATTTTCTTTGTTATCGAAAGGTAACAGCCAATCAGAATCAGAATGGTTGACACTCTTTTTTTTAGACCTTCAATGTCAGTTCATTGATTTTTTTACTTGTAAAATAATTCAAGAGAGGGCAGCATCTTATGGAACTTTTTATAACCTTTAAAAATAATGCAAAATCTTAATGGTAGTATTAAAAATTCCCGA
This sequence comes from Epiperipatus broadwayi, assembly GCA_028023455.1. Lineage (NCBI taxonomy): Eukaryota > Metazoa > Onychophora > Udeonychophora > Euonychophora > Peripatidae > Epiperipatus > Epiperipatus broadwayi. Next base: position 11,953 of record JAQFVV010007695.1, read on the forward strand.
TTTAGAGTGACTGGAAGCTGTCACATTTTTAGCCATAACTAGCAAAAAGTTGGTTAATGTAAAATGCATTATGTATCATCTACATTATCAGCTGTATAAAAAATTTAAAGACTTTCACATCTTAAACATTTACATTAATTTTATTATTTAGGCAATGAAAAAATATTTTGCAGCTGTATAATCTATAAAATACAATTTGTTGCACTTTTATGTGTAAAAAATAGTGAAATATAAAGTATTAGAAACTATTTATTCATAATAAAATTAAACTATTTTTTGATATATTGGCACAAAACTTGACTTAATATTTAGTATATATTTAAGACTGAGATCATGAGATGTCTGTGAAATCAGCCCAGTTACTTCCTTAGATCAACCATAATTAAGTTTATGTCAATCAGAGTTATCAATATAAAAGTAAGTATAAGTAATAATCATCCACTATTATGAATGATCAACAATCAAAATAAATTCCCCTTCTAATTAGTAACTGGATTTGAACAATACCAAATATAAATCAACAGTTAATCTAATGAGTGAATTGGAAATGTGTCTTCTGTAAACCAGGCTAACTATTGAGCCTTTGGCAGCTTGGGTAATTATTTAAACATAACTTAGATTTACCACCTAAGTAATCCAATAGAATACATATCCAGAAAAAAAACTAAACAATAAAGCAGGGGTTTAAAACATGCAGATCATCATCAATGTTGTGGTCACTTATTACATTAAGGTACTGGTCAAATATAAAATTAAATTCTAATAAAGATTAAATTAAATAAAATATAGCATGGGCTTTAAATATTGTCTTAGTGTCATTCCAGGGTATATTAATCATCACTATCTGGATACCCATAAGCACCGATATATATCCCCATTTTTATATCAGACTGTTATGCACAAATTTAGCTCAGAATAACACAAGCTCAAGTACTGATGTGGTGACCAAGAGATAAAGCAATACAATTTTTAACAATTGTATTCAAATTTATTAACAACAATAAAAAAAATAATGAAATGAAGGTCTTTAGAATATGGCTATACATATAACATCTTTTGATTTTGACTAACAAACAATAACAAAAATTATCACTCTATGACTTACGTAATAAATTTACAAAATCCATGTTATTTTTATGTTTTAACTATATGTTCCACTAGGTTTAACTAAAGCCCATTTAGCCCACATGCGTGACTTAATGTAAAATGAAAATGTTGGAATTGACATTTAATAATATAAAAAATGATTCACTTTTACATATATGTGTTGATTAATATAAAATCAAACTTTGATTTATTAAGTTGTCATTTACATTTATGTTCCAATATATAACAGATATATAGACACACAGATGCCATTTTAAAATTACATCAATACATTTCAATTGACATTTAATTAAAATAAAATAATTTAATATATCCAGCACACAGTCCTTCTTTTCAAAATAGTTCATATATATCTAATATAGAAATAAAACAAACTAACTCCTTCTTTTTAAAACATGATTTATTATGACTATAATCATGAAAAAGAAATCTGATGTTTCAACTATTTTTTATAGTCTTTTTCAAGGCACACTAAAATAAAATATATATATACACAATAAATATCAGATATTCCAAAAAAAAAAAAAAAAAACTTAAATTAATTAAAAATTACAAAATATAAAATATATCCATAACCAAAATTTTTTTTTACCTTATCTCACTCCCCTTTCCTATTACAATCACAACTTAAACACAACTAATTCCTTTTTTAAAATTCTATATATATATATATATATATATATATATATATATATATATATATATATATATATATATATATATATATATATATATATATATATATATATATATATCAAATAAAAACTTTTTAATTGTATACATAAATGAAATGTATACATAAATGAAATAAAACCAGAATTAAATAGGATGTTAATAGAAAAAGATAAAAGAAAATAATAGGTTTTTAATTAAAAAGTTTTTATTTGATATATATAGAATTTTAAAAAGGAATTAGTTGTGTTTAAGTTGTGATTGTAATAGGAAAGGGGTGTGAGATAAGATAAAAAAAAAGAAAATTTTGGTTATGGATATATTTTATATTTTGTAATTTTTAATTTTTTTTTTTTTTTTTTGGAATATGTGATATTTATTGTGTATATATATTTTATTTTAGTGTGCCTTGAAAAAGACTATAAAAAGTAGTTGAAATGTCGGATTTCTTTTTCATGATTATAGTCATAATAAATCAAGTTTTAAAAAGAAGGAGTTAGTTTGTTTTATTTCTATATTAATTAAAATAAAAGATTAAAATTTTACACACACACGCGTGTGCACACACACACATCTATACACACACACGCGCGCACACACACACACACACATATATATATATATATATATATATATATGTGTGTGTGTGTGCATGTATTTACACACTGATATCTATTTCATATATTTAACTTCACCAAAATAAAATCATTAATTTTATGATATGTAATTAATTCTTGATTTAACATATATGTTGTGTGCTAAGGAATATATGTGCAAATTGACATTTATATTATATATTTTAATTTGTTACATTAATAAAAGCTATTCCAAATATACTTTCCATAATTCATTCAATATTGAAAGTATAAAAAAATGTGAATTATGTTATTTAATTCTTTGATAGTCCACAATAAAAGTTTTCCTTTTTAAATAAACATCTTTAATAATATTCCTTCAACAAATGATTATTTTAAAATCACATTGTTTTATTTATGTCCCACAATCACAAGTTCCTTTTATAAAATATTTTAAAATATATTTAAATGTTAATTCTGACCCTTGCATATTTTTAATCCAAGCAAACAAAATAAATTGACAAAGTTTTTAGTACACAGTCTGATAAAATTTAAAGCTGCACATAAAAGACAAAATAAATCTAGCAAGCAAAATATAAATGTTAACCAAGATTATTATAACTTAGTTTATCATAGAGTTTATATGAGTAGAAATTATTAAAACATTAAATATATTAAAAGAAAGAAACTTTGTTTCATGATACTTTACAAAGGGGATTAATATTATCTTCCTGCTGGCAATTTATAAAATTACAAAGAACAGCAATTCCACTTTCCTATTGAAACAGTCAGCTTGTACAATCTAACTGTTTCACCTACTATATTCTATAGTAGTATTCTGTTATATATAAACACCACCAAACTCTCATATATCTTATAAATAATGCTATAAAAATCCACCTAAATTTAGACTTAAATAAGTATAATCAAGCATGTGTGCATATATATTTACATATTCATTTATATAGACAGAAATCTCTAAAATATGCACATATATAATGTTAATAATTATTAAATGAAAAACGAGTTGTATGTATAACTTTAGACTACATATATGCTAGAAAACTAATGTTAATAGGATTTAAAACATTAAGATTTCTTTATTTCGAAATATTTATTAAGTTATTTATATTTGAAATTTCATAATTCTGTATATATCAGTAATTAAAATGGTTGAGTTACATATATAACAAAATGTTTTTCACATATCTTAGATTTGTTTTTTTTTAGCCAAAATGATGCCAGGAGAGTTAATATTTCCCAGTATAGGATTGGTTAAAATTATATTTAGAATTAAAATTAGAAAATTGCATAAAGTACTGTGTGTCAATGGGTTTTTTTTTTTTTGACCTAATTAAAAGTTGACACAGCAGGCTTCCGTGATTCCTGGTAATCAGCGAATAAGCTAAGAAAAGAGATCTAAAAAAACAATATAATGAAGGAAAGGGGGTGTAATGATATGTAAGTGATAACAGCCATCTTTAAGGCATTCAGACACTCTTTTTTCAATTTGTAATTTTAATAAAATATTGAAGAAAGTTAATAATTAGCATGTCAGGGTAATAGGCTGAAAATATTGCCTCCCGCCGCCAATGAAAAGCTATCTGAGATGGAGAAATATAAAATAACCACCATAATAACTTAAAGAGGTTCATCAATGAAAAAACAACTTACCAGTATAGAAAAGAGAAGCAATGGTAAATACTCCTTCAATTCTAAAGCTTTCCATTAAACTAAACTCTAAAATGCTAGCTTAAATCTTAATAAAATGGCCATAATAATAATGTAAACTAAACTCATGTAAATGTAAATTTTAATTTGTTTTATTTCAATCTTAATATCCTGCCTAAAATTAGAAATGTTTTAATAACTTTATTTTAAACCCTAAAATCTCACCTGATTTATAAACCTATTTATTCTTATGATTCGTTAAATAATTCATTGACAGATTGATTTATGATTTATTATTCCAAAATCTGAGTTAATCCCATTGAGAACACATTTCATTTATTAACTTGATTTTATGATATTATATATTGGATTAGTTGTAGAAATTAATGATTGATTTAGTTCCGTATTAGTCTTATTCTAAGTAAATTAAATGTTATTCAATTTTAACTTGCTAAAATCTAGAATTTAAATGTTTTATATAAATTTACTTATATATAATACTTAATGATCTGTTTTAAAATAATTATTAAAATTGTTAAGTCGGTTTATATATCTTAAGTTAATGATAATCTTTACCATCATTAATCTTATAAACTTAGAATTATCAAAATTGAGTCAATCATATTTCAGCAATTGTCGCATAACCTTAATTTTAAACTAAGCAAATTTCAGATTTCACTTGCATGAATTTTTATCGTATTTTAAATATTGCATTTCTTAATTAAATCTATGCCAAATCTTATTATTTTAGTTATGTTATATTGTTTATGCTATATGTTTTCAAGACCGAGTTTTATTCATAATTAAACCATTAGCGAGAATTAAGTGAAGATTCTCACACATATATATGTCATTTTGAGTATATATGTAAGATGCGTAATAACACACAAACTAAAAAACTCTGTTTTAAAACAGGTAAAATATCCTATTTGAAATATAATTATAAGCGTATAACTATTCTAAAATATATTTGCTTTTAAATATAATATTTTACCAATATTCAGTTGAAGTGATGAAATGGAGCATAAATTTATAATTCTGTATTTTAATTTCCCAAATGCTGTAATTTTCCTTAAGTAAATAAAAGCCTATATAGATAGCTTTGTAAATTGGATTTGTAAACTTTCCTAAATAGTACAATTATGAATACTATAATATGAACTGATATAGGGTAGTTTCATGAAGGAAACTCTTAATTAGCATTGTAATTTTATGATATGATAATGTGGTCAGTGGTGCAAATGTGTCCTTAAGAAACACTACGGCATAACTCACTTGTTGCTGTACTTCTTTACTGGGTGTAAGTGTTAGGGCTATTCCAGTATATTTAGTTTGGGCAATTTCCTTCTTCAGATGGTGACTGGTTCATGCCAAACCATTCTGCATCTTTTATAATGGAGCATGAGACTCACTCATAGTGTTATACTCCCACATAATATAAATTGCTCGATCCTCCGGATTAAAAAGGTCTCTTATTTCACAGCAATGAGATCAGTTAAAGGGAACCATTACTTGGTAAAAATCCCATAAATAAGGCACATATGAGATGCAAATAAATTCAGAATTGTATGTTTCTATACATATTAGTATCTGAAGTCTAGCTCCCAATAATCAGTTCATCCTGCCATTATAATTATTATTTCAGCTTTGATCTGAATTAGAATCTGGTTTAAAATGTATATTAACTATGTAGAGAATATATTAATTATTCATGCTAGATAAAATATGATCTTTATTAAAATTTATAGTCACTTCCACTAACTTAAAGTAGATCTAGATCCTATTATAGCATAAACTAGGCATCGATAAACATGAGCAAATTCATATAGTCATAAAATTAGTATTAACGCTCATAAAAGTATGAAATCTAACTGTATTATAATTTCATCACCTGCGAGTGATAGAGTGATATATATATATATATATATATATATATATATATATATATATATATATATATATATATATATATATATATATATATATATATATATATATATATATATATATATATATATATATATATATATATATATATATATATATATATATATTCAAAACTACCCCAAATCCAAAACTGAACCAGACCAGCATAAAAATAGTATTAAAACACAACCTAAGATTTCACTGCTACAAGCAGACTTCTCAAGTGTAAAGAACTACAAAAACTACACAATATATATAATATTAAAAACTTCCCATCCACCCTTAATATTAAAATAACTCTTAAATAAGTTAATTGCTTCAGAATAATACATTTTCAATAATAAAGACTCTTTAAAACTTCTTTTGATTTCATTTCTCTCAAAGAAGACAACCTTAGCTTCATCAAAATCAATAGTGTGGCTTGTATCTTTTTCATGGACATACAAAGCAGAACTAAGATATCTATTTTTAACTCTACTTTTATGAACCTTTATTCTTTCATTTAAACTCAAACTACTCTGACCTATGTAAACCTTCTTACAAATAGACAAGGAATAAAATATACTACACCAGGAATAGTCTTTATATCAAAATCTTCTTTTGTATTATTTAATAAATTATTCAATGTAACACCCCCTTTTTAAGCAATTTTCTTATTTCCAAACAATTTACTATTTATACACACAATTTTATAAGAAGACAATTTAAATGGCAAAGAAATAAAATCATATTTTTCTTTAACCTTTACATCCTTACAAATATTACTATTAAATAAAATACTTTTAACAAATTAAATACTTCTAGTGGGGTAGCTTTGTTTCAGAAATATCAATTTTATAAAGATTACTTGAGTGTTGGATACTCTGATATGTTTGTTAAAAGTATTTTATTTAATAGTAATATTTGTAAGTATGTAAAGGTTAAAGCAAAATATGATTTTATTTCTTTGCCATTTAAATTGTCTTCTTATAAAATTGTGTGTAGAAATAGTAAATTGTTTGGAATTAAGAAAATTGCTTGGAAAAGGGGTGTTATATTGAATAATTTATTAAATAATACAAAAGAAGTTTTTGATAGAAAGACTATTCATGGTGAAGTTTATTTTATTCCTTGTTTATTTTGTAAGAAAGTTTACATAGGTCAGAGTAGTTTGAGTTTAAATGAAAGAATAAATGTTCATAAAAATAGAGTTAAAATAGATATCTTAGTTCTGCTTTGTATGTCCATGAAAAAGATACAGGCCACACTATTGATTTTGATGAAGTTAAGGTTGTCTTCTTTGAGAGAAATGAAATTAAAAGAAGAATTAAAGAGTCTTTATTATTGAAAATTTGTTATTCTGAAGCAATTAACTTATTTAAGAGTTCTTTTAATATTAATGGTGGATGGGAAGTGAATGGATTTGTGGGTAGTTTTTAATATTATATATATTGTGTAGTTTTTGTAGTTCTTTACACTTGAGAAGTCTGCTTGTAGCAGTGAAATCTTAGGTTGTGTTTTAATATTTTTTTTTATGCTGGTCTGGTTTAGTTTTGGATTTGGGGTAGTTTTGATTTTATATTGACTAGTTTAGTTTTTTGCTTGTAATGTTTATATATATATATATATATATATATATATATATATATATATATATATATATATATATATATATATATATATATATATATATATATATATATATATATATATATATATATATATATATATATATATAGTGAAATAAATTAAGTGTCACCTACAACTATAGTCACCTGCAAATGATTTGATGCTATATATATATATATATATATATATATATATATATATATATATATATATATATATATATATATATATATATATATATATATATATATATATATATATATATATATATATATATATATATATATATATATATATATATATACTGGAAATGCATAAAACCTTAAAACTCTAATAACTGTAAGTAAAAAATTATAGTCACCTGCGAGTGATTTGATCTATATATGTAAACCAAGTCATGTAAACTCAGCTATGCAAAATTACTTCAAAAACACATTACTTGCATGTGAATCCCATTATACTGTAAACATCTCTTAGTCACCTGCATGTGAGATCAGACAACTAGCCATCAAAATATTGTTTTTAATTATTTTTTTATATATTTTAAATGCATTAAATTAATTTTAAATTTACTCTTGCTTCATGTCTTAGTCTTGCACACCAACTCATAATTATTTAGTATTTTATAATCATTTTATCATTATTTATTAAAATCTTTTCAACGGTTAACAGTCATATATAAGTCACATGATACCTATATAGTTATGCTAAATAGAACTCCAATTGTTCCCAGTCTTTTGTTCTACTGATGTGATACTGCCAGCATGTGAAGAAGGGAAGTACTTCTGTGACCTCAACTGTGTCATCCACAAGGGTAGTAACTCTATGAGCAATGGTAGAGGAACTAGGATTGGGCCAGAGTCATGGCTTCCACCACCATAAAACTTATCAGCCTTAGGATGATCTATCAAAGTTCTAGATTTTGTTTAATGAATGTACATATTTGACCACTACACTATTTCAGAGACATAAACACAAATATAGCCTTGTAGTAAAGCAACAACATCACTATGGATGAGCTCACACTAGCTTATGGCCTAATGAGGTCATAATGACATGATACTGTTGTATGTTATACTACATTTAATGCAAACATCATTGATTTCTGACAAGACAAGAGAAAAATATGATCACAGCCTTATGTAATCAAGAAAAGAAGAAACAAAATCTCAAAATATGGAAAACTAGAACAATAAACATGATAAACCACCAGCCAAAAGATTTCGCCATTTGAGAAAGTGTAAACACATTATTTTAAATCAATTATTGGACAATAAAATAAATACAGGTGAGCAAATTAAAATTATGCAGGACTGCTACAGCATTTAGGAAAAGTTAGACATATAAATAGAGATATATTAAGCATATAAAATTATAAACTCACCAGAAACTCTGCAATAAATAAAATTGAAAGCAAACTTAGAATATTAAACTAAGATTCCTAGATACACACAAAATACAATGTAAAACAAATACAGTTAATAAATATGAGGTTAAATAATTATTAAGATTATAGACTTATTTTTAGATTGAGTGGAAATTTAACTAAAGCATATACCCTGGACAGAATAAAAAGACAATATTTACATTATGGTAAAGCAAAGTTTGCATGGTTTCCAAGAGTGCACACTTTTATTAAAGTTCATATTTCAGGTGTTCCATCCTTTTGGAGCAGCAAGTGCAGAGACATATTGTGGAATCCAATTTATTTTAGACTTTCTTAGCATGATTGAAGAAGAGTTGGAAGTCAGGGATTCATCCTTTTATTAATTTAGCAAAGCATATTGTTGATTACAACTGCAAATTTTTTAAAAGAAATTAAATGTCCCAACTGCTACCAATATGGTATGAATCTCAGCAGGCTATAATCATGGTGTAAACATGAATATTGATTCTCACTTTGAAGAAGCATGATAGCCAAGAATAAAAAACTATGGTCCCAAAATTTGTGGTGTTATTTATATCCATGCTACATTCCTGCATAAACTTTTCTTGTTTTTAAATTCTATGCCTTAGGGAAAGGAAAATCTCAATCTCCTGCTCAAGCTAAATAGGAATTCTAACCAGAGATTATTTTAAATAAAAACTACAACACAAAATTAAAACTTCACTTTTAGAATTAATTTAGAAATGATTAAAATAAAAGAGACAGGAATGTAATTAACAAGTTTGCTTGTTTTTAATCAATGTTATATATATATATATATATATATATATATATATATATATATATATATATATATATATATATATATATATATATATATATATATATATATATATATATATATATATATATATATATATATATATATATATATATATATATATATATCAAATGATTAAATATTGAAGATGTATCTGATAAGACTATAGGATAATTGAAAAAAAAAACACTGTAGTAATATTGATTTTCAGGCCGTGGTGCAAAATGTATTAAGACTCACAGACCTATATAAAATCTTTATTAAGAAAATTACTATGCATCTGTTGGAAAATTTGAGTTCTAGTAGACTAAATGAGTTTAAGACGGTTTTAGTGCCTTGGGTCTCATTAATGTACTTGTTGAAATTATAATAAACTAATATTATGTTTGGAATTTTTATATTATAAAAAAATGTAAAATAAAAACTTTTATTTTTATAAACATATGAACCAGAATGTTCTGTACTGTCAAGATACAGATGCAAGATATTTTGATATATATATATATATATATATATATATATATATATATATATATATATATATATATATATATATATATATATATATATATATATATATATATATATATATATATATATATATATATATATATATATTGAAACAGTAAGATTTGCAGATCTTTGTTTCACCTTTTCTCACCTATTTTCTACCCTCATACCTTAGTTTGAATCCCAATGTATCATAGTGTGTCTGCAATTCACTTATATGCCAAAAATCCCACCTAATTTTAAACCACAAGTACAATGCTCATGTTATATATAAGTATAACTCATTGCCAAATCAATAAAATGTTATGAATTATGTGTATGTCCACATAATTTAGATTTATTTAAAAGTAGGTTATATAAGTCTTAATTGTGCACCTTCTGTGATATTGTACCAGTCGAAAAACCCACCAAAAGAACTGCAAGTCTGATCCAAACTCAGATGGTTCAAACTGAATTCAAACCCAACTTAACAGCTCAGATTAGTAGAAATCTAAATCTACAGCACAGTGCTATGTGCCAAGAAACTAGCTCAATGGTTGGTGAGTACTAGAGACCCCTGAACTGACATTAATATTTGATAATAAACTGACTAAAATAATTTTAAATCGAATCATATGTATATGTTCGGGTTGCCAACACAGACAGTGAGTATTAACATTAAAATAATTATAAAAGAATTAAGAACTAAGAAACCAAGTGTGTTTAGAAAATATTTAATAATAATAATTTGTTTTAATTGAATTTTAAAGAAAGATTAAATTAATTAATTCTTGTCCTTAAACAAAGTTTATAATTAGAATATGAGTGACAGTCCTTATTATATGCCAATGAATATTACACAATATTTCAAAGTCTATGTCTATGCCCCCAACAAGAAATAAAAGGCAGATAATGGTATTCATTAGTAAAGGAATTTATTACTCTAATTTTATACAAAAGAATGTGATATTCATTTTCACATTCGCAAATCCATTCACGAAGAGCAAGATACATATTTTAGGGCATAGCTTCAATCTTTATTGGAAAAATTATTTAATTTGAAATAACTGAAAAGTTTTTCGACTTTAATTGAAATCACTTCATCACGAATTATGAGAAGCGACAGTGTGGACAAATTATGAGCTATAAAATGAAATTGAAAGATAATAGCTAGTTGATAATCGAAGTCCTATGGCAGCTTGCGTCTGAAAAGTCTTATGCCCTTTGACTAATATGAACAGGAGAGGAAGTGCTTTCTTCTTTGATAATTTAATTAACAGAAATATGATCACCAACCAGCCTAATAGAGCGGAAGATTGCCCTATGTCAGCAACATTGAAGATGATGACTTACAAGTCACTGTTTTAGAACTAAAACCCAATTATAGAATGCTCTACATGATGACTTGATCAAATAAATTAAAGTCAAATGAGCTATAAGTAAAACTATTTTAAAGTATTTGTAAATCATATTAATTATGCCCCAATCATTGTGCCCTTCCTGAATCTTAATAGAAAATAACACAGTTGAATTAGAATATATTTATTTGATTCCTTTATTGGCCCTTTTGCAATAAAAACATTTTAAGATTATATTTGAATAAATAAATATTAGTGGAATGAGAAAATAGCGGTGGCATACATTAAAAATGAAGCCAATAATTTATTATTAGCCAATTATAAAAATAACACACATTTAATAATTTCTTTCGATGCGATGATTGATAGAACTGTATAAATCTAGTTCTAATGGGCGAGAACTACTATTAGAATTAATATTATATTATTTGCGTGAGGCAAATAAAACAAAGGAGCTCATCGAGTCAAAAGATTATTGGCATATAATTAAAAATAAACGACATTAATAAATTACACAAATATATATAATATAATAAATGAACCACTAAGTAAGAAAAGAGAAAGTTAAAGACTAGAAGTTGAGAGAATTACGATATAATAGCATAAATAAAAGTAAGTTTACACAGAGATTACGACATTTATAGAATGGAAAGAGCTCTTAAAGGGAGTGTAAAGTAAAGTTCAGAACTGGACAGAAAGTTTAAGGTTCATTATAGAAATATAGTACTCATTTCTTCCAGGGCTGGTCTCCTTAGTTTACACATCAAGGTTGGTAAAGCGTAGGCACCATTTGGTCGATTACTTGAACAGTGTTTTAACGAATTTTCACAATTTAACAGCATGATTGGTCCGGAAAAGATTCGGCAGCTTCATTGAAGATTTTTAGGGGACTTCAGGAACAAATAGCCAGATTCCTGATGTTTTAGCCCTTCACCATGATTGAAACACTTTAATTTTATAATTTAAAAACGCACAGAGTTGACTGCACTTCTCTACAACAAAGATGGCTTTTCTTTTTCTCCAAACTTTTCAGAGCTATATATCTGTCCCCTGATGCCTTCAGGCTAGCGCTTCTTTCATTATAATTTTTTTTAGATTTACTGGTTGTTTTTAGATACATTCCTTCGATAAGGCTTTCAAATTCATTAACTTCAATTCATTTTCTAATTAGAAAATGAATTCTTAAAATCAGAAAATGATTTTAATTAGGAAATCCTTATCTTTTTTTCTAATTAATAAAACTTTAACTGTTGTTTTTGGAAAGGGAAAATTGAAAGCTTATTGAAAGAATGTAGCTTTTAATCAATAAAACTTTAACAAATTATTAAAAATAAAATCAAACATTCCCGAAGCAATTTAACTTTTAAACAATTATATATATTTAAATATTTACAAATATATATATACACAATCCACGCATTTATAATATATAAATTCATGAATAAGTCTATCATGAATTTATTAATAAAATTGATCAATTTAATTCTGAAACTAATTATCTGAATACACATTTATGAAATAAGTTATTCTTTATGGAAATTAACATGGATTGAATGTATAAATCCCCATTGCATCGGAAATTTAAGGTTAGTATTAGGGTTTGAAGTGGGCTTATGGCTAGATGTCATGAAGCTGGGACTGAACTCAGATCCGACTGCTTCAATATGTATTTTAAAACTTATGATAAAATTATAAATTGTTAGTTAAAAGTATTTTGTTTGAATCTATTTACAAAAATATATTACAGTCATAATATATTTTTGATTTAAAATAAAAATCATATTCATTTAGTAGATAGATTCACATAGTGAAATTTAAAAAGTAAAATAATTTTCTTTTGAATTTAAAATCACACCATATATTTTCTGTCAAAATAAATGAGGTCTGATAGGAACAATAGTTTTAATTATTATCTAAAAATACAGCAGATGTCCACTTAAGGTTTTCTTTCAATTTGTAAATGTAATTTTAATTAAATCAAGTTTGTAATTTGAATGTTGACAAGGAAATTAACAATAGATATTAATTAAAATTTTGTTGAATTCCTTTAGACATTTGGATAGGATTAATTACAGATGATAAGTAAGCAAAGTTTGAAATATTTTTGTAATGCTCCAGAGTGGTTGTATTGTTCAATTCCACTATAAAAAGGAGGGTTTTCTTTTGTTCTCCATTCTAGTGATTTGCTAATTAAATGATTCTAGTGAAATTATTCTAGTGAAAATATTGTAGTAAAAATATTCTTCGATCAATATTTCAAAATAATATTTTCTTGAGATTTTTAGCTACGTGCCAGCGAACTTAAATTTGAAGCTGAGTTTTCATTTCCAAATTAATTAACCATGTTTACAGTTTCATCGATGAATCACCCAATCTTCAAAATTGCTAACCTTGAAATGATGGAGTAGAGCTGACAAGAAAACCATTTTCCTCTTGGGAATGGCCAGCCACTTCTCTAGACCATCGAAAGCTATCATGTAAGAAACCCCGGAACTGCTGCAGCCAAAAATTCGAACAATTTCAGATTTTGCTGCTGAATTGTATAAAACCTGCTGACCATCAATCTACCTGCAAATGCTTCTCCAGAAGTAACCCCAAATTAACCCAAGAGCTCTTGTGATTCCTAACTAACATGATATAACTATTTTAAATTCTTTTCTTGGTTTTCTATTGACTTTATTATGTATTCCTTTAACATGTTTTAATATAATCAACAGTTTTGCTCTCTATCTTTGGGTTAATATTTTCTATTTATTAATCTTTTTTTTTTATTTTATTATGATAATGTGTCAGAATAGTCTTTGACTGAGTGAATTATTCTTTTCGTTGAAAGAAAGACACCAATATTAAGGCATATTTTAAATTTATAAATAATTTCCAATTTTATTATCTTGCAAATCACTAGTTTGAGGGCTATTCTAATCTTCTTTAATATATATATAATCAAATAGTTTAAAATCTACATTTTATTGATTTTAACGTAATATGAGAGTATTATGCGAGGTCAATGATTAAAATGTGCCACAAATGCATGATTGTGTAAATAAATCCATACTTTCTTTTCAAACCCACAAGCATGTATTTGCTTATTTTAAAATCTTCTATTTTAATTTCAAAGTTTGTCATTGATGTCGAGAATGTGCAGACCCTTATTAAATAAATTTCTGGGAATTTGATTGGGCATTTTTCCCAATCTAAGTGAATCCATCTTGTATGTTTTATATACATTAGTCTAGTATTGCTGGTAAATGAATTGCTTGTTGAGACTGCTTTGTTTTTCTTTCCAATGATTTTAAATGGCCAAGTCCATTTCCTTTTCAATTCCTGCAGTTCCCAGGCAGATTGTGTACTCAAATATTACAAATGGGAATTAGACGCAGTCGTCACTCAGTCACTAAGTTCAGATGTTCGTGATAACACATTCCTATTGGTCAGCGGCGAGATGCCCTCCGTAGTCATTCCAAATATTTCCCATTACTTTATATATAATTTTACAAAGCATCCATGACTTAAATGTGTCACACCCTCCATCCTTTAATAAATTCATTATTAGCAATACCGACCTCCCCTCTGCTTTAATTATTATTATAAAATAAATGCCTTGATCAAATCCCACTTTGTTGCTTAGTAAGCTTTTGTCCATGCTATTCTCAAAATCAATAAATATTCTATAACCCTTAATTTTAAATGTTTTATTAAACTTTTATAATTAATCAAAGTACCTCGCACATGTTCCCATCTCTTTTAAGCACATTATCATAATACTATATTAGCCTGAAGGATAGAATATATTTTCTTAAAATCCTTTTTGTCATTTAATTGAATGTAATGCCAACAATTAATTAGTAAGTGTCCCTGTCTCATATAAGCAGACAGTGGTGATATATATATATATATATATATATATATATATATATATATATATATATATATATATATATATATATATATATATATATATAAATCTTTGAAATCATTTAAAACTAATTTTGATCTTTTATTTTATTGATTCCTATTACTGTCTCAGTCTACACATCTATTTTCTACATTTCTTTTTTTACATCCATAGACGTTAATTAGCAACCCAAACCTATGTTAGTATAGAGTTTCTTTGTTTCTCCCTGACCACCAGGCACTCGGTAAAAGGTTATACTAGTAGTAGTATCAGACGTGTTATCACATAGGTGGCACTGTGAAATTTGACTTTATATTCAAACTTAGTATATCTAGAAGGCAACCCCTCCTAGAATGTTCAGTTTCATGTTTGGGGTTTGAATTCTGCAGTGTGTTAGCGAGATTGACGATTCTGACCATTACAATATATATATATATATATATATATATATATATATATATATATATATATATATATTAAAATTTAACATGAGTATTTTTTACATTGTAATACTAAGAAGATTAACATAGAGAAGGATATAGTTAAAGTAATTCTATATCTTCAAAACATTTTAGGGATAAAATGGGATAATAAAGGATTAAAAAACGGATGTTTATTTAAATCATCTAGATATTGCCAATGTAATTGTTTTCCTTTTTTATTGCAAATGATGTTTTTGACCGTCAGAAAAAGTTTCAAAATGTATCGATTGCATGAGTTAGTGTGGATGATGAAACTAGGCTGAAGCATCCTACATTCAAATATTTCTATATGCATATTAGAATAAGAAAGTAAATCTAAAGATAAATGATAAAATAATGTTCAAATACCTTTTAAGAGGAATGAAATATAGATTTTTAATCCGGAATTAGAAAATGTTACAACTACAAATACTTTTGTCAGAGAATTATTACATAAGAAAATATAATGGAAAAAAAATCTTAGAATTAATTTTGCAATAAATGATTTTGATAAAAAAATAACTTAATTTTAAAGGATACACACACACACACACACACATATATATATATATATATATGTGTGTGTGTGTGTGTGTGTGTGTATGTATTTGACAAGAAAAGTTTTTAATATATGTATATACTACTCATTATTTATAGAGATTTCAGACCACTCAAAAAATTATGGACAGGTATATGTATCTTATAACAACATTTTGAAAGGAAATACATGGCTCAGATAACAAAGACTAACACTGATATCAATGTAATAATACTGAAACTGTTTGTGAATACATTCATAAAGTGATGGTGATAAATTTACTATCGAAATGATAAGTTAAATGTCAAGAGATTTTAAAAAAAACATATAGAAGAAAAGGATGATGTGAGATGGATGAACAAAGAATATCAGAAAGATTTCTGATAAAATATGGAGAAGAAAGGATATAGTACACAGAAACATGATTAAACTTAGACTGCCTTCTGCACAGTGAATGAAAATGATCATGATTTTTCCATGTTTATCAAAAAATTCAATCAACCATTATAATACCAATTATATTTTCCAACTATATCTGCCTTAAACTCTTTTCATAAATGGTCATTTGTATATTAATAAACAGATTCTTAATTTTAGTTAAACAGATGCTAAAGTTAACATGAATGTGTAATGAGATATTTTGCATTGAATAACGATAAATGTGCATACAGGGATTATAATTAAATTATAAACGTTAGGAGCTCTAAGTGAAAAGACTTAAATGTAAAAGTTTTTATCTTATGCAGAGCAGCTTTCCATATCTTAATCATGATATCATACTCATAGCAACAACTCATGAATACTAGGGCTGTGGATATAATATATAATGTATATTGTATGTAAATACATAAAAGGATTGTTATAAACGACCTTTTAGAGAAGCAAAATATGATGCTTTATAATTTATAGAGTTAGCATTGTTTCTATAAGCAGTTTAAAAAAATATAAATAAATAAAAACAATGTCACATTTGATACAAAAACAAATTGCCAAGTTCAAATAGTTTAATTTTGTTCAAATAAACCTATGACTTAATCGTAGTGGTTATATATTTAATGGCAAAAACGGTAGTGTAACTTTTAGGAAGAAGGTTATTAATGACTCTCTCTAAGAATAGTGTACAAATACAATTATATGATACAGTATTCTGAACAAATGTTATATATATATATATATATATATATGAAACAGTCAACAATAAGGTAATATCAATAACAATCAACAATTTCAAGCTATTGACAAAACAAACTTTATATATATATATATATATATATATATATATATATATATATATATATATATATATATATATATATATATATATATATATATATATATGAAGGCCTGAATGTGTATATAAATATATATATAACATATGAACTAACTCAGGAAATATAAAATTTACTAATAAAAAAACACAAACACACACACACAAATACTTTTCCATAAAACTGTTTTAATTTTTCAACCATCAGACTGTTTTTTATCAGTCTGCTGGTTGAAATATTAAATCAGGTTTATAGATAAGTATTTGTGTTTTTTCTTTTATTAATATATATAAATTAATAGTTTTTGGGCTGAACCGTGTATTATTTTACTTTTCATACTGATATTTCAACGGACTAGCATCCACCATTAGTACGTCGAAATATCGGTATGAAATGGAAAATAACACACAGTTCATCCCAAAAACTATTAATTTATGGCAAGCGTTGTTTCCCAAGTGGTCAGCACAGCTGTCTTACAAGCAGTTGTTCTGGGTTCACGTCCCAGCCGATGCTTTGACACATGAAGAAAAAAAACTATTAATTTACCTACATCAAACAACTGTAAAAACATTAAATATATATATGACAATAGCTAGAAATTGTTGATTATTATTGGTATTACATAAATGTTGACTGTTATATATATATATATATATATATATATATATATATATATATATATATATATATATATATATATATATATATATATATATATATATATATATATATATATATATACAGTAATTAAAAAATTTAAAAATTAACAAAAAATATAAATGTCACATAGAAGACATTCAACTACCCTAGTAGACTTTGTCAACTAATACTTTGAAAGGACAACTTTCTCATAATTCTGTCATCTTAATGTTTGCTGCCTGCCTAATGATGGAGTCTTTCTTGTATTTATATATTAACATAGCTTCCTTGATTTTTTTTATTATTATTTATTTCAGCTTGCAATATTTTTATGTTATTATAATTGAAGTCAAAACATATATATATATATATATACATGATTTATCATTGTCATAATACGTTGATGATGTTTTAGTATTTGAAAAACCAAATACTATTAAATATTTGTTCATGAATTAACGAATATAAAAGTCTTAAAATGAAATAAAGCAGATGAAAAGTTAATGTGTGTTCAATTTCTAGATCTTAAGACAACTAGAAACAGAGATAAACTTGATTACTATATGACTATTAAACCAATAGCAATATAAGGTTAGATTCTATAAAAATTAAGAATACCAATGTCATATAAAATGGCAGGTTTGAAGTCCTTCTTCTTTAGAAATGATATTTTTTTAAATATTCATCAGATAAACGCAAAATTATTAAAATGTATTCTAATTAATTATTAAATGTTGGATGTAATTATGATCATATTTATTATACTATTAAAAATTTTAATTCGAAATATAAATACAAAAATAAAAATAACATTAATAATGACATTAATACTTCTGATAATAAAATTTGGATATCAATACCATATATTTCGAATCAACAGACAAATTTCATAAGAAATATTTATAAAGGTATATGTGACAGTGCATTTTATGTACCACATATATTAAATAAATTAATAATTCTATCTAAGATAAGACCTTGTATACAAATAAAAATTGTATCATTTATAAATGGATGTGTAGGTGGGGTAGCAGATACATAGGTCAGTTGGGATGCATATCAGGAAAAAAAACAAAAGAGCACTTGTTATTAAAATGGGTTCAAAATATGAAAAAAATTCTAAAGATAATGAGAATTTATCAGCTTCTTTTTTTTATGACCATAATAAATCATATATATATATATATATATATATATGGTTTTGACTTCAATTATAATAACATAAAAATATTGCAAACTGAAAGAAAAAATAATTAAAAATTCAAGGAAGTTATGTTACTATATAATTATAAGCAAGACTTAATCAATAGGTAGGTAGCAAAAATTAAGTTCATGAAATTATGGGAAAGTTGACTTTTCAAAGTATTAGTTGACAATAACTAGGAAGATAGTTGAAAACATTCTAAGTGGTGTTTATATTTTTTGTTCTTTTTTAAAAAAATAATTACTATATTTTCTAATTTATAAGTTTCCTTATATTGTTTTGAAGAAATACAGACATCTATTTGTAATATATATATATATATATATATATATATATATATATATATATATATATATATATATATATATATATATATATATATGTTAAAACGAAGATTTGCACGGGTTAAATATATAAAATACATATTTTGCGGGTTCATCCGTGTTAAAAACTTTTAATATCAATATACTATATATATATATATATATATATATATATATATATATATATATATATATATATTTTACAATAAAATATAAAATTACAATATATATATATATATATATATATATATATATTGTAATTTTATATTTTATTGTAAAATATAAAGATTAATAGAACTGCTTTAAAAATTTCTTTGTCTTCTTCTTGGTGATTTGACTGCCTTGGTTTGCATTTTGAACAGACTATTTACTTTCATTCAAAATAACTAATTGGTG
Source organism: Epiperipatus broadwayi (assembly GCA_028023455.1). Taxonomy (NCBI): domain Eukaryota; kingdom Metazoa; phylum Onychophora; class Udeonychophora; order Euonychophora; family Peripatidae; genus Epiperipatus; species Epiperipatus broadwayi. The sequence goes on from JAQFVV010007695.1 coordinate 32,290, forward strand.
AGAATAAGTAGTATTTTGCCTTGTGTATTGCCTGTATTATTTTAATGTATTTAAAACTGCTCTTTTCCATCCACTGATTTATGTCAAATATGTTTATCCTGTAAGAAATTAACAGCACACATTAAGTTTAATAAAGTATGTTTAAAAATAATAACAATCTTTACTATTCAAAATTATCCTTGAAATTATTTTCATGTAACTCAAAAGCCATTTATTTAACTAATTTTTAATCATTAGATAAAAATAGATAAACGATAAACGTGTGTGTGTTTCATTGTAAGAGAGCATTCATATGATTATTAAGAGACAAAATGGTGTCAGAATAACAGGATTATTTTAAAAATAATTGATAAGAAAACAGATTAACCAAGAATTCTCATATGTATTTAAATATAAAATGGTGATATTTAATAACAGTATGATTTTCTGAATTTAAAGAGTCTGTTCAAGTATGTTGGCCACTGAGTCAAATCGCTAATAATTTTCTCAATATCTAGATTTGAAATATGTAGGAACATTTAACTTTAAAAGTAGAATTAATAGCAGAAGGTCAGTATGTTTTGGAATACATTATTGCATGCAAAGTGGCAACATTAAATAAATATTTTAATTGCAGATGTTTGTCGAAAATGAAAACTTTACTTTAAAAAAAAGGAAGAGGTTGAAAATCAAACTTTAATTTTACATTTTATTGAAACATTACTTTAATGTTTCTGCATATTAGTTAAATAATAAAGAATTGATTATCTTATCTGAACGTATATTGTCCATAATGTATTTAATACTTAATTTCTTTTCTACTTGAATAATGATATCAGCCTTTAAACAATTAACTAAAACTATTTTCTGATTTCTATTACCATTGTTGATTTATTAAATTATTTTGCTCTGATTATTATTCATAGATTTAAATGTGGATAAATAAATTAATATAGCCTGGATATTATAAATCTAGAACAATGCTAGATAAAAATAGAGAATTTAATAACTTATAAAGAACATTTTCATTTAAGCTCTACATGTCACATTTTTGAAATTATCTCATATTCATAGAGCCCATGTAAAATCCATTAATTAAAAAGTACTCATAATAATTAGAACAAACGGATATGATCACGTTTATGGAATTCAACTATAATTTATAATTATTACTATGTGCAATGTGTATTTATTGTTCAAGACATATTATATTGCATTTATGGATAATATTTAATATTCCTAAAATTTGTATATTTTTATTTATGTATTTGAGTAAGAATAAATTCATTTTGATTTTATTGTCATATGAACTTATATGTGAGGTTCATGATTTATACTTTTACTATATTTAAATTAAATTCATGGGCTTGAATAGAATATTTGTTTGAGGGAATAGAGCTTGCAATAAGCTTAGAATTAATGATAAATTTATGGTGTGTCTAAACCTCTTATGAAGTATCTTATGAGTCTTTCCAGGGTTCTGTTCTTATACTTGTGTCACCTGTATTACATTACTATTATGTTTATATTTTAAGCAGAATAAATCAGTATATTAGTTGTCCTTATTATTGAAACACTTTTTATTATGTATGAACCCACATCTGCTAAATTGCTGGTGTTTTTCTGAATTGTCAGAATAACTGAGGAAAATGATTTTGCACTTTAAATATGAAGTATATATTAATATTGCTTTACAATGTTAAATTGCATTTGTCTGTGCTGGTGGTTAATTCACAGATTAATTATTTGCCACTTTCTGTATTTTTACATTCATGCCTGAACTGGTGGTTAATCTGCAGAATTGTATAATTATATTTGTTGCTTCATTGTGGTGTATAAACCCACAGGACATTAAGTGTTGTATCATTCCTATGCGTAGATGAATGCATCCAAAGGAATATCATTTTTCATCATAAATGTTAGTTAGGGCAAAGTATTTTGCATTATTATGCTAAAATCATCTTTTTCCATCTATAAGTATAACTTATAAGTTCAGTCATAAAGTGTAGCAGGGCATCTTATCTAAATTATCCCCATAATAATTACCTGTTTGATAATTAATATTTTATCTGAAATGAAGTTTAAATTTTCACTTTGGTTTAGCATTGCACTATAGCTAATTCTTGCAAATATAATATTATTTATTATATTATCATAGGTTTATAGTATAAGTTTATTGTTTCTGAACTGACACATTAGATATTTCATGATTTGATGTTGAATTTTAGTATATTTTCCTCAAGGTAGAAATTAGATCAAATTATAATAAAATTTATGATTAGGGTTTTATAAAACTGTGCCTATGATATATTTATTGAAGTAAACAAATGGAATGATATTTTATTTATTTATTTGTTTATGTATCTATTTATTATATTAAACATCATATATCAATTATTTGTTAATCATAAAATTGTAAATAAATATTAATTTATAATTAAATTAACTGTGTCACTGCTATTTGTCATTCATATATATATATATATATATATATATATATATATATATATATATATATATATATATATATATATATATATATATATATATATATATATCTCGTTAATATTATGTTTTTAATGAAGATATGTTTTAAAAAAATATATAAGATTTATAACTTTGCCTTATAGAAATGATTTTATTACTAACGTTATTTTTGAAATAAATGATCCACCTCTTAAATGTTATATGCTTTTTTTTTTGAAAATTCCAATTTTTTTAAAAGAAAAAAAAATGATATCAAGAGAAAAAAAAGCAACAATCAGTATTTTTCATTACCCCTTCTACAAATGAACATAGTGAGTGAAGAGTGAGATATGGAGTTGTTAAGTAAGAAATAATCTATATTTTGCATTAAGCTATTTTATGTGTACTTTTTTAGATGTCTCTAATAAAATCGTAAAAATATTATTTCATGTTTTGAGTATTTTTAAGCAATCTTTTCAGAAAAATTTTAATGAAGCTATGTATATATGAGTGTATATATTTGAAATATTTATAAGTGGAATTTAAATTAATAATTATTTAATTAGAAAGCTCTTATTAAGACAGTAGCGAAAGAAAAATATTCAGGCTATTATAATCAAAAAAATAATTTTCCGTTTGACAACAATAGTTTCAATGATTCATTTCCTCTCTTAGCCTTGGGAAGTTAACGTTGTTTAGTTCTATTTCAGTGTGAGTATTCTAATTCAATAATAATTAATGGAAAATTCCACATACTAAATATTTCATTTGAACATCCAATAATATATAATATAATGTATATACTTATAAGTATGTATGTTAAACACTTTATAATTGACCCATAGGTAAAATTGTTTACTATTTTTAATCTTGCATCAGTTTTCATTTGATAGCACAAGCTGTCATTTGAGTAATATAGTTTATTCCAAGATGTTGCAGACATCCAAAAATTTAAAATATTATATTTTATATGTATATATGTTCTATCATTGTAAAATTCAGATGTTTCAAAAGTGTATTACAAATAAGGGTATAAGTTTGTATGTGTAATGAAAGAATGCCAGAATTTAAAAAAAAAAGATTACCATAAATTAAAATTTAGATTTATGTGTGTGCTTTTATTTCTGTAACTTAGTTTATGACATTTATTTTATTAGGATATCAACTTATATATATATATATATATATATATATATATATATATATATATATATATATATATATATATATATATATATATATATATATATATATATATATATATATATATATATATATATATATATATATATATATATAATATTGTAATAAATGACCAGTAAAATATATTAAGAAATTTTATAAATTGGTATGTGCAAATTTGCAAATACAGAAAATTTGATGTTTGTAACGTTACAAAATTATGAAATTATGTGTTATAGATTGTGATCTGGGACAACTGATGAATGGTTCAGCAAGGAATGCCCATATTAACAACTATTTAACTTTTTCATATTTTCTTTTTCATACGTTTAAGCAATTAGTCATGGAAGAAAAGTCTGTAATATATACTGTCACAGATCATATTATTCATAATTTACATTAATTGAACTTCAATGGTGATCAACCAAAAATGTAACATAATATAATTCAGATATCATGGTACTGATAGACTCATAATTTGATGACAAAAATATAGCAATAAATATTATTATAAATTGCTATTATAAAAGGCCTGACACATTGGTGGCCAAAATATCATTGTCTATTGCAAGTAAATTATTTGATTTATGACTCATATTATAAAATTCAAAATGTAACTCATAATTGAATTTGATGCCAAAAATTAAGTAAGGCTTATTTATTCCTTATTGTACAATATAATTATTAAACTACATACTGGATTAACAAAAATATAATCAATATTAAACAAAAATCAAAATTAATTTGTGTATTCATATCTAAATTTATAAGATATCTCAACTAATTGTCATTAACCATACTTAGTTTTTATACAAATATATTTGTTTGTTTTTTATTAATTCACCTCAAATTAAAAATTTCCACAAGCTTTATTATGCAACATGCATATTTATTTCTATATATTTATAAAATAAAATTTTAGTTCAAAAAAATTTTAATAGAAGGCAAGAAAATCAAATAATTTTGTAAACCAATAGAATTTAGCTCCACCCTGACAGTTACATCATTTTTATTATTACATGTTTTATTTTGTAATGATTGTTACAATATTGTTTAATGAAAATTGTTCGAGTAACCAAAAACATGTTTATTTACAAGTTTATTACAATTCTAAATATTTTATATAATATTTTATACATATTTATTACAAATCAAATTATACATTGTTAATAATTTATTTTTAATTGAAATAATTTATTTTCAAAAATAGAATGTTATATTAGTGGTCAATACAAATCTTCTCTAAAGCTATTTATAAGATTAGCTTTTTTACATAAGCATTGTAATTATAATAACAAGTATGAAATTATCATAATTTTGCAATGAATATTAAAAAGCATATTTCATTAGATATAAGAGAAATAAATAAATATTCTGTCAGATTTTTTTAAAAAGTGGCAAATAATGAAGATTTTGTTGATTTTGTAAAATTAAAATATTTTTTTTTAGAAATGATGACTTATAATATTTTTTTGTTTTATTATCTCATTTTTTAAATATTCATGGAAAGAAATTGTGAACATTCAAAATTTATACCACTAGTAAACAAAAATATCTATCAAATGAAGTCAAATTCATTATTTTCTGATAAGTAATAATGTTTTAATCTTGAATTCTATGTTGAACATGAGAATAAAGAAAACAAATTGTGAAAGGTTTACCAGAGAGTTAATAATATAAATCCTATATATATGATTATAACTTTGTTATAATATTTATTTTATAAGTAAGTTTATATAAATCAGGGTTGCTAAAAATTATTTGTTTATAATGACCAATAATTAAAGAATTAGGTATCTGTTATTTATTAGATATGTAAATTGAGAAATAGGTGAATCAACACATTAATAAAAAGCACCACATGATGCAATTATTAATAATGATACACAAATTTATTAATGTCATATCATAAACATATTGTATTAACAAAATATAATATATGTTGATTCTATTGCAATTTCTAAACTTTCTATCTGCATTTATGTAATATCCTGACATATATATATATATATATATATATATATATATATATATATATATATATATATATATATATATATATATATATATATATATATATATATATATATATATATATATATATATAACATTCATTAATTTAAAAAACTGTTGTAATAACAAAGAAAATAATAAATATAATGGTAATTAACTATGATATGCAGTTTTTAAATCCGCAGAAGTACTTTTGATTAATAGACAAACTACTAACATTAAAATTTGTGATTCACAAGATTTGAGTTGATGATATTTGCTTCCATTTGTTTGTTTTTTTTTAATTTAACAGCAGTTGAGGTAGGTTAAGGATTTAACCAAAGTGGATTGAAAGACTGTATGCAATAGTCAATTGTTGAAATTGCATTCAGACTGATCTTAGCCATCGGAAATGTTGAAGTAAACTTTAATTAAAGTTTATATCTGATAGGATTAAAAAATAATGTTGATAACATAGGTATATAGACATAATTTATATGGTTATTACATAATTGAACTTCCAACCATATATTACTATATATATATATATATAGTAATTATTTAACAATTCACGTATATATATATATATATATATATATACGTGAATTGTTAAATAATTCAAAATAAACACTAAAATATTTTGTACAACATATATGTGTGATGTAAATTATTTTGTGCTATATGTTTTTACATAATGGGAAAACATTAAACAATGACTTAAAGGATGACAAACTAGTCATGTTAATGAACAAAGATCAAGAGCTACACTAAACTTCTCAAATAAGAATGAAGTAATAAAGTATGATTTAACTTCAGGAATTGAGAATCATGATACACAAATAAACAGAACAATAGACATGGGGAGAATAAGGTTGTTATGAAAAGTGAACTTGAAAAAAAGAGATGAGTGTAGGGTTCAACATGAAAACTGGGGTTTGAAATCTTTTTCTTTATTTAACTTTGTAGAACAAATTTGTCACAGGATTTTGAAAAACAAACTAGAGATCTTGCAGATAAACAAATTATGCAGATAAAATTAAGTGGTTGATGAATATAGAAGAAGAAATCATTTCAAACATTTAAAGAAATGTCTGGAATATATATATATATATATATATATATATATATATATCCTTATTTATATATATATATATATATATATATATATATATATAATAAGACCAATGTTAAAACAAGAAAACTTTATCGCATTTATAACATATATATTTCTTTTGACTTCAAGAGATATCTGAACTTAAAGTTAATATATAAGAAGCCAGCACAATGTGTTTTTGCTAGAGCAATTTATTGTTGTGGGTAGAGATGTCAATCCCATATCCATATAGCCATAACTCTATATTTATAGTATCTGACATAATTACATCATACAGCATAAAATAGTTAAAAGAAAAATGGAAGAAAACCAGAGTCCATCAAAGAAGAATTGTCCTCAGCATGCTATACAATAGCAACAGTGAATGATTCATGCTATGGAGAGAGGAGTACACATAAACTGTATGAACTATAAAATGTGAAGAACTTTAACAAAATGAGCCTGATGATCGATTCATGTAATAATTCTTGAATATATATATATATATATATATATATATATATATATATATATATTTATATATATATATATATATATATATATATATATATATATATATATATATATATATATATATATATTAAAATTTTCCTTGTGAATGCATTATTATTATTATTAATTTATTCTTATTTCGTGGAAATGTTTATTATTATGATTTGACATTGTGAGAGAATTAAATTTAACAGAACACAAAGAGAGTGGGCAGGAAGAGGTTCAATTTAGACCTTTTTTTTTTTCAAAATAAAATATAGATTCAATTTCCCATCCCAAGCACATGAGCATTGTTCACGACCATATACTTAAAATTTGAAGATAAGAATTTATGATTTTTTTTTTTTACATTAATGACACACATTTATGAAAGCAAAGTTGTGTTATATATTTTTTGTTTTACTAATAATAGTTATTTAAGTATCTATGTATAAATTATTAACTCTCTGAATATATCTGCTATGCTATCATATTTAATAATGTTTCTTTATCATTATGTGATAAATGACAGGGGGGTCTCTAGGCATGTTAAATCACTACAACTTGAGCCATGAATTGAATCAATGTTCATGTTAAATATTAAATTAATTTTAAATATTTAGTTACCTGGATAATAAAGCCAATATTATGATTTTAATTAGAAATGTCTGCAACATGGGTACCTATCATGGGGGTTAAGGATTGGTAACTTCAGATTAAGGAAATTGCTAATATGATAGATGTTCATTACAGGTACTTAAACTGTAAATATGTATGTATAATCTCATTTCCATTTGTAAATATTTTTAATATCTCTTTAATTTATTCAAGTTTATTTACTCTTAATACATAAAAGTTTATTTTTATAAATAAATGTAAATTTTTGTTGGATGGTTAAAATCTCTTTAATTTATTGAATAAGCCTTTGTATTCACCTATAAAGCCAATACCATACGTACATATACACATATACATATATTATATTATCACTAAAATAGAAAGTTCTTAGATAAGGGTCATTTATGAATGCTAACTTGAGTAAGCTGATCTGACTATTAGTATGTGTAACTAAATCCCTGTTAAAAGAGTCAAACATGATTTCTTCCTGAATTCGAATACGGAGGCAATGGATCCAAAAGAAAATGTTGAGATGTGGATGAACTGACTTAAATTACATGTACATTTAATATATAAGTCTTAGTCTAGTCTACTAAAGATAGATGTAATCATGAGTCATGCAATTCATCATGTCATTTCCAGCATCCTGCATGAAGACCTTAGGTCCAACCATAGCAGGTGTGACCTTCTCTTTCCATGTCATTGACCAGACCCTTACATTATATATATATATATATAAAGATATATATATATTTTTCAATTTTGATATATATATATATATATATATCATCAAAATTGAAAAATATTAATATCTTTATGTTGTTCTTCCATAAAATAATAATCAGAATATAATAAATTCTTCACAACAGCTATACACATATTTTTTTTTTAAAATTTCAATATGGGAATGATAAATATAATATAGATAAAAGTGTAGCTCAGTTACAAAAGGATCAATTTATTAAATTATATAAATATGATGGATATAATCCTAAAACTATTAAAAATACTTTTTTTTTTAATTCTAAAACATCTGTAGTAGGTAATAAAATTTCTGAGGTAAATAATGGTAATAATGAATGAAATAAGAAATTGTTTAGACTTTCATATTATAATAAAATATGTAATACATTGAAATATAACAAAAATTTATTGAGAGGAATATAAATATTAGCTGGTCAAGTAGTAAAAATCTTGATTTATCAATAGGTAATTATAGTTTGAGAGATGATATACGATACAAAAAAGGAATTGTATATAAAATTACATGTGAGCCTATAAAATGATTTACTTTGGTCATACTGGCAAACAATTATAGGTAAGAGCCAAAGAACATAATACTGCAATTAATAGAAGAGATGATAAATATGCATTACACATTTATTACTTGAAATATGGGCATAGAATAGATGCTACAAAAAGTATTAAATGTTTAGATTACATCAAGGATCCAAAAAGAAGACAAATATATGAAACATATTATATTAAAAATAATTTAAATAATTGTATGAATATTTACAACACTTCCATAAGTTTGGTTATAATAATTGGTTAATTAAGAATGAATGTGACATTATATAAATTGACACATACACACTCATATATATATATATATATATATATATATATATATATATATATATATATATATATATAATTGTAAAAATGCCTGTAATTTATTTTATTTATTGTATTGTTATGATATAGTCAATTATTTTGTAATTATTGGATTTATATATGCAGGTTTTGATTCTTTTTTTAATGATTTATATTGTTATTTTTTGTTTTAATTTCATTATTAAACACTAGATGGTTTGAAGACTGAAATAGTTCATTAACTAATATATTATTAACATTGGAAAGGGCACCAAATCAGGTGCTGAAAAAATTTTTTATGTATATTAAAAAAATTGATATTTATATAGCTGTTGTAAATAATTTATTATTTTCTGATTATATATTATAATAATTATTATAATTACAATTTTGTTTTATTTAATGGCCATTATATATATATATATATTGTAAAGCCCAAGAAAGAAAAAAAATCATGTACCGGTCAGAATTGTATGTTCATTTAACAAGGTTTAGAATCTAAGCAAAAGTACCCTAAATCCACTCATGCCTGAGATACACAGGTCAGGAGCAATCATGAATTCTGCCCTATTTGCTCTCTCTAAAATTATAACATTATAAACAGCACTTCTGATGATAACATGAAATTTTATTCATTCTAGTCCCAGAGACACAGCAGAGAAACATGAGATCTACAGAGTAATTATCATAAATAAATAATGTTAAAACTTGGCTCAATCAAATACCTTATGTGAAGGGACAATTTATAAATTTTAAATGAATTGCACGCAGCTAGCATTGCAAAAGAAACATGAATTATAAAATAGTATCCATCCAGAATGAGCAAAGACAGAACAACCCAGAGATAAATGTCCATTTAAAGTAATTAGTTATAACTTCTAAATATTACTAACATTATTATAAATATTTAATGGAATTCAGTGAGTGAGAGTCAGTAAGACACAACACATGAGTAATTATTAAAACATAATAATTTAATAAATATAAATAATTTAATTTACATTAGAAAACATAGCACAGATTTAATGCGGTTATTACTTTGCATATAAGCAACTGATTTAGTATGCTAATGAGTTATAGTATAATAATAAATTAATGTTATCAATGCGGTGATCATTACTTTAAGTAATGATAAGGATGTTTACAAATTCATCTCTAAAGAGAGGTTTACTCTTGATATGATAGTTAATAATTTATCGTTTATGAGCATATTTGGGCCTGTACAAATGAGGAATTGGTTAACCTAATAAGTTTTACTGTGACAATCCTAAAATATTTGACTAATGATTAAATGAGTGGTTTACAAACATCACTGTGCCACGTCTTATAGATAAAATGAGAACTACATATAAAAGAACTCACAGTGCTAACTATAATGACAGCGTTTAAAATGGAGATGTCCGTCTTTGGACTGGAAGGCTTTATCACATATATGATTAATCTTGTATTTATCACAAGGCAGATATTGGAAAATATGAGTAGTAAGGATTCCATGGCACTCCCTCCAACGTGTCACATGCAGAGCCTTAATACTCTAATGTTTATCCTGAGATTGGTTATACCAAACCTCATTCCTATTATAAGTTACATGAAGAAAATCCGGAGTTTGGATGAGTAAATATGATAAAGCAAAATATAATTCTTTAAAATGCTTTCATAAGTAAGCAACGCGAATATGGCTTAAGTCTTAAATGACTAATGAAATAATTTAAGCTTAAATAAAGCAATAATAGCATGCGTAACGCCATGATAAAATATTAACCCACTCAGCATCATACATATAACTTTAATAAATTTAGGATGTCGAATATAGAAGAGGGAAAAATATTATTTTTCCTATTTAACAAGCCCAAGTATTCCTAAATGACAATATATTATAATTAATTTAACTCTTAATGGTGTATAAATAATAAATAGTTATTAAAATATATTAATAATCAAATTTATTAAAAGAACAAATTGCATTTAAATATCGATAGTGATATGATTTTTAAACAATCCGCCAGTAACCATAATTTCAAAATATTTAACCCAGCGAACAGCGTTCAGTAAGAAAATTTACGTTTAACTATTTAAATATTCCAAAAATATCGGAATGATGATTGAAATAATATAAGTTTGCTAGATTAAAACATTAGCATACTAAAACTAATTTAATAAGATATATATTTAAAATAAGTTTTGCCGCTTGAAATAAAATAATTAGAGTGTGAAACTTAAAAAAAATTATGATAGATTTAAAGTACATAATTCTGTGCTTAGCGTTTCAAAGAACGAGCTTTAAAACTTAAGAGAGAAAATTACAAATTTAACGATAGTTAAGTTTATAATCAGTTATAAAATAAATAAAGATTACATTCTGATTACAATTAAGATTTAGGAAAGAAATGAAGTGAGGAGAATTAAGAGTTCATTCTTCCTCAAAATGGATTACCTTTAGAAGTTATGGTGGCCACTAATAATAACGTATACAAAGTTTAGCAAGGTTCAATATTAGTAAAATAATGGTAGGCATCTTCCAATATTCTTTACAATTAAACATAACAGTTCTCAAGCAGCGATGACATGGCAGGGAGGCAGAACAAAGGCGATTTAAGATCAAGGAGGCAAATTCCTTTTACTCACAGTCCATTTTATTTCCACTCTCTACACAAATACCAGAGAGAAGAGTGATTTGAACTTCTTCCGTGCATTCCTAGAACTTCTGCTCCTCCTATACTTAATTTAGCAATATTGGAAGATGAAAACTATACGTTCCAGAAAGCAGATTATTTAAACGTATTTTTAAAATTGCAAATAACTTTAAAATATGATTTTTGGTTTGACATGAAATGAGAATGACATTTGTAAATTGTAATAATATTTTTTAGAATTTCTGGCATTGCTTTAGCTCTACATTAATTGTATTTATTTTTATATCTGTAATACATATACGCACATACACAATTATCTGAGTGAAGGTAATTTACAAGCTTGAAAATAAAATATACTTAAGCTAAAATAATAATTCAACTGGTTACACATAACCTTTTCTTAAATAAACAGGGTGAAAGTGATATGTGTATATGTGTGTGCTTAACATTCCTGGATGACCAAATAAACATATAAACAGGTTCAAACAGATTTGTTTGTCTAATAGGAAAAACCATATTCATAAGATGAAGAAAATTCTGTAAATTTTAATTATTCTTGTATTTATTATTAATCAATTCTAATATACCGAAACGTTTTGTAAGTATGGCCAACATCAGCATCCAGAGAAATTCATGGTTTTTCCGTTTATGATTTCCTATTTATGTGCTTAACATGAGAAATTATTTTACTCAGTATAGTCAACCTACATTGAATGTACAATGTACAGATCTGTATATAAAAATTAAATTTAGTAGTGAATATATCTAAACCAAAATCCTATCATTATTTTATATATTTCCACTAGATTTCCAGAATCTCGAGACATTAGAATATAGTGGTGATTATTGAATGATATGATACCACTGATCATGACATAAGTAATGAGCAAAACCTATATTAAAATAAATTAATAATAAACATTTCTTTTACAAATGTCACATTATAATATTATAACAATTTAATCTAAGTATGTGATGGTTATCTATTATATCTAACCCTTTTAATATTATTATTTGACATTTTAAAAATCTATAAGATATAACAATATATTAATTGACAATGCATTTCAATTAGGGGTATCTAAATAAATATTATTTTTCTATGCCGCTTTCATAAAACATCATTCAATGTATTCGTAGACTCAGTATAACCTATTTAACTATTCTAATACAAAACTGATGATTATAGATATAATAACCAAGTCAGGAATTTGTGTGCAATGCTTCAAAAGTCAATTTTATCATAGATGAATTTAATCCAATACAAGTTAAGAAATGTTATGCTAGTTTATTCTTTGGTTTTAAAGAATTTGCCATAAACCTGAATATTTATTTATGTATCATGCTGGTAAATTATCATCATGTTAATAACTAAGTAACACATGTATAAGCTTTAAGAAATATTATAAAATGTTTACCAAAAATAAACATTAATAATAGCTATATCCAAATTTTCCTAAAAAATTAAGAATGATTTCATATTTCAAAGTATTAGATGTATATTTTTTTGAAATTCATTATTAATCGTATCTAACTATTTCAATACTTATAAAAATATTGAAATTTAATATATATATATATATATATATATATATATATATATATATATATATATATATATATATATATATATATATATATATATTAAAATCGAATTGTGCTTAAACGCATTTAAATAATAAAATTCAATCCATTTTAATTGAATTCACAAAGGCTATATTCAATAAGCTTTCATGTAAATGTTAAACTCCCTGCCCTTTTTAAATATTTATATATGAACAAACATTTTATAAATTTGATGGTATTATTAGATTTTAATTGCATATTAATTCATTTTTTATCTGACATAGACAATGCTTAAACACATAATATATACTTAATTAAGAATAACAATAATAAGACCATAACTATCATTAGTTCTACCAATAAGTTATTTCTGCAAGTTGATTATAAATTTTCTTTAAGCAGTTTAATTATTAGGAAGTTTATCCCCCCACCCACTCACTTTCATTTAGAATATTAAATATAGGATTATAGAAGTTTGTGTGGTGGACATTAAAGTAACTAAATTTAACATATAGATGGTTATTGGTAATTTAGACAAAAATGTTTAAGGAATACATATGCAACATAATAAAATAATATAATAAAAGTATTTAGGCATAAACTAAATTTCATTTAAAATTTTAACTCTTGATCTGCCTGGTGAGCCTTTTTGTAAGCTTCCAATATTTTGTTTTTAATATTAAACCATTATTGTATATCAGATTTTAATAAATTGAACATGATTTGGTAAAAATATTTTTGCAAATGAAATGTGAATATTTCAAATATCAAAAAACAAGAGCATGGTAAAGAAGAGTAACTTCAATAAAGATATATTATTCCTTGTTTTTTAATTCAAATTTGTTTTTCAAATGCAAACAAAAAATATATTTATCTCTGACAAATCTAACAAATTCCACTTTGAAATATTAAATTTGTAACCAAATTTTTTTTAAATATCTCAAATTATTTTAAGACAGTGATGGCTATAATATATTAGTCATAATTTTATTTCGGTGAGCTGATCTGAATGTTGCGATTTACTTTGTTGACAATATGCTAGAAATTTTTACTTTCTATACACATAAAAAAACAAGTATAAAAATTATATTTTATAATTAATAATTAATACACAAATAGTCTGCAAAAATGATCAGGACTCTTAAAAACAGTGCTAAAAAACATTTTTACTTATTTTTTAAAATGTTATTGAAATAATCTGCAAATAATGTGTCACTGATTATAAAAAAATATATCAATCAAAGGGAAGGTAGTACTTAAAACTCTTTTACTTTGCTTCTATTTGATTTAGCTGTTTTATTTTGAATTTTTTTTAATTAAACAAAATCAATATTTCATAACTTTCCGAAATTACAAAATTAAAAAAAAAGGTTGAATATTTCAATAGATGGCTTTACTGATATAAATTTTAAAAAATTAAATTACAATATTTTTTTTTAGATTTCTCTGACAAATGTACTGTATAGTTAAAATTAATTCCTAAACGTCTATAAATTTAAATGACTTTTATAACTTACTCAATATTGCAGAAGAATAATAGTTTGACACTGAAAAGATTTTGTGCCAGTTTATAATTGAACTTAAAGTATATTCTTTTGTAATTCACATGTGTTTTACTTAAGTTCATGATTGAAACTTTTTTATTAAAATAATATTAATAACAAAATGTATCCAAATATTATTATACTTACAATCATAAAATAAACTTAGAAAACAAGGCAAAACTCTCTATACAGTATTGCCACCCTGTGCCAACCAGAATAATCAATGGATTCCAGAAGACTTATGCATAAAATCCCTATCACAAGCCTTCTGGCAACCATTGATTACTCTGGTTGGCAAAGGGTGGCACTACTGTATGGATAGTTTTGCCTTGTTTAATAACAATTATGTGTTGGTATAAGAGATGGTGATCATTTGATGTTTACTAGTTTAACACCAATCCTGCCTAATAGGATAGTTGTGGTTGTTAAAGAGCCAAAGACACCAAAATGTATGGGTGCTGAACTGAGTTTAGACCCATATGACTAGAAGCTATTAAGCTTATATTGAAATTATTGTGTTTTCAATTTCATTCTCATATTTTTGTAGATAAGTAGAGATAAAAGATGATGGAGCATTGCATTAGATCCTAAGATATAAGTGCAGTGCTCTCAGATCCAAGGCTCCTCACTGACAAAAGCCACAAGCCAGAAACTAGTCTGGGGATATTGGATGAGTAGGCACTAGATAGGAATTTTATGAACAAGCCTTCTGGCATCCATTGATTACTCTGGTTGGCACAGGGTGGCATTTACTGTGTGGAGAGTTTTGCCTTGTTTAATAACAATTATGTGCTAGTATAAGAGATGGTGATCATGTGATAAAATAAACTTATATTATTTAGGCAAAAGTTTCATGATACTATATGGTACAATAAGTTGTTTAATTTCAATAATGTGCAATCCAAATTTGAAAAGTGTCATATTCTAATAAAACCATGATGACTAAACTGAAGAAGAGTCCAAACATTTATTTTCAGAAGTCAAATCTGATGTGAAAGTTCAATGGAAATAAAGGTTTAAATTATATGAGAGAACAATCAAAGTAGATAGATTATTGATTGCCAAGGTTTGGTCATGATAATCCTTGGTTGTATTGGATTTTCATGCTAATGATAAATTTCAATTAATCTCCACCCTTTTTCACAGAGACAAAACTTTCTATACAGTAGCGCCACACAGTGCATGCCAAAGTAATCAATGGATGCAGGAAGATATGTGCATACTAATGCCAACTCATCCATCTGAATGGTGATACTGTATGAAAACTTTAGCCTATATGATAAACAGCTTTTGAAAGCATAAAGATGGTGGTCATGTGATATTTTATGGTATCTCCAACCTTTTTATAAAGAGATAAATTGCATAACGCTAGCTGAAATCGTTATAAAATATTTTATACAATATGGTTCTGAGACATTTTAAAATAGTATCATATATATATATATATATATATATATATATATATATATATATATATATATATATATATATATATAATGTCTGTATGTGTGTGCATTTACATCAAATGTTAAATAATAGTAATGACAATAAATGTTTTTATCAAAAACATAGAAATATAGACTGATTATAAATGCTAAAATACAAACGTAACCGATATTTGTTCACCAACATCTGAAAATAATCATTATCTTTACAAATGTATAAACCAATATATATATATATATATTGTGGCCTGTCTATAGGTGGTACGACCCTAAGCAGAGTTTTCAAGTCCCTTATATTAGGCCCTACTTGGATTTGGGTTAGGTTCTATTAATAAACTTCTTATATCCCGACCATTTTCTTTAACTATAACAATTGAATTTAGATAAGATTAGTATCAATCTCATGTTACTTTGACATGAGTAAATTTTCTAAAATAAGATATGTTTTAAATATAATCAATATGAGACTCGTTTACCTATAAACAGATCGCATCCCCTTAACATTAAACAAATGCAAAATACTTGTTCAATGGCATAAGAATACACAGATACTCCTCCTTATTAAGTATCTACATACTCTCATGACTTACAATAATATGTAATATATTACTTTATATTTATATCTATAAAGTTTTAATTCAATCACTCATTAAATTAATCTGTTAGATAATTACAGATAAACTTTGATTCATATTATGTTTAATAATTAAGATTGGCAATAATCACAAGAATAACTTTAAAATAAGGAGATCTCAGGAAAATCATTGATTTATTAATTCTTCATACTACTTATGGAATATCAAGAGGGATTTTACAGATTTCCATGGATAGTGTACAAATTAAGAAAGGCTTATAATTTAAATTCATAGTCAAGCTTTATATGTATGTTCTTCAATACTGAATATTCAAATAATATTATTAACTAAATTGTGATTAACACTAATACTTTCACTAATAACTAATGTATCATTTAATTTTATATTAACAAATACATTTTAATAATTGGCAATGTCATCAATGACCTATGGGATCAAGGCAGCATGTAACAAGTAAAAAAAAAATCTTTACTAAGAGATTTATGCTTATTAAACTATTAGATTTGCTTTAAATTGAATTGACTTTTCATTTTAATTTTGACTGTACATTTTAAGTTGTGTGATGTGGTGAAAATGAGCCCAGAAAAGACATGCAGCAATTGGAATTTAATAAAACTTTTAAAACAATCATTTTAATAATATTCATTACAAATGATAATAAACATTTCCATTAATATCAAATTTAAAATAACATAACAAATAATACATATATATTATAATAATAACAATAGAAAATTAATCTTTAGAGTATCATTATCAAACAAAACTAATAATTTCCCATTATATGTTGAGATATTTATCCCTATGTATGTGAACTATATATCACATATTTAGTTTATTAAACAATCTTTTTTTTTTCCATTCATGGTTCATTAGTTTAACCTCTACATAATATTAGTACTTGATGATTAAGTAACAATACAAAAAATAAATGAGAATATAGGGTTATAATTCTGGAGGTTGGTAAGCAAACAAAATTACTAATTTTCTCTTTCACATAAGAACAAAATCATTGTTTTTTAGTTTATCCATTTGTACATGTATATATAACCTGCTCTTTGGAGTATGTATATATCATTTTAAATACCCTTTCATACTAAAATATCGAATATATTTGTTTATTTAAAGGATTCATAATCTTTAAATTTAACCGAATTATTAAATAACTATTAATATAACAACACTTGAATTAATTCCTTATTAAATTAGTTTCCCCCCCCCCCCATTATACTAACAAATCATCGATTAAAAATATAAATACCAACATTAGAAAGAAGTTCTGTTTTAACTCTCAGCTAAAGTATAAGAACAATTTTAAATCTTCTAGTTCTTCCACACTCCATAAACTTATCATAATGTTTTTATTTTTTCTTATTTTTTGAAGATTCTGCTTATCCTAAGATTCGCTAGGTATTTGAGTTACTACAACAATAATCCTTGTTTTGTTCTTTGTTTAGTAATAAAAATTTATTTGTGGCTTGCTTTATTTACTTTATATGATATATATATATATATATTTCTCTCCATAGTAAAAAGCACACTTATTATTTCAATTAAAAAATGCATCGTGCAACGTTTTTTTGTTTTTTTTTTTTTCAGCTAAAACTTTATAAAACTGACATCCATGCTGGTATGACTCAAAATAAATAATATATCCAAAATAATAATGAACACTTTTATTTATTACTAATTTAGTTCCATTGAATTTTAAATATATATACTTAACTGTTTCAAAGAGATATACTATTTTTTTTATCTATCCTTACTGGATATTTACGGTGTTTATTTATTTCCTTTTGTGTATTACTGCAGTTCATTTTCCCTATGGCACAATTATTGTTATTTTTCCGTGAATATATTCGTTGACTATTCATCTCCAATTATTTCTTCAATACTTATTAATTTTCAAGATAATATTGGGAATTCCGATTATTGACTTGCCCAGTAGAAAAACGATTAATTTATTTCATTATTTTAACAACAGAGCTTATAATTATCTATGTATATTAATATAGAGTTGTTAATCATAAGGTTTTAGGAATTTTAATCCAACTTTGTTTTTTTTTTAAAAAAATATCACCAAGTAAAAAAAACTTAGTTACTTCAACTTTACGATCAAGAAGCTCTCCTCCCCCCCCCCCTCTCTTGAATTTCATATTCCCCCCGATTGTTTGAAATTCTTTGATTGGCTAATATTTTCCCACTTTTTTTTCTATGAAACAATTATTTATTTTGAAAGTTTTTGGTTTCTTATTTTAAAATGACCGATTTTCCGTTTTTTTTTTTTTAAATATTAAAATACAATATTTTTTAGAATTTAAATAAAGATAGAATTTACTGTTTTAATTTTAAATCAGTATTTTTAAAATTAAAACTTATTTATTTACTTTTAAATATAGCAAGATTTGAAGATAAATAATTTCTATGTTTAAAATCAAATGCGCACCCACAATAATTATTACTCCCTACTACTCATTATGTTTACAAAATTACAATTTAAACTTCACTGGTTTTAAACTCCAAATAATATTAATTGTTCATCCATCTGCACATATATGATTCTGTAGGTTATTTTCTATATGTATTTTGAGTTAAAATCATTTATAAATTTCCATTAGCTAAAACCGAGTTTAAATCTTATGATCTAATTCGTCATTATTGTCTTCTTTTAATAAGCAAATATTATTGGATTTGTAAAATTTAAAATTATACACTAAAATTTTATTTTAGAATAGTCTGAGCTAATAAAAAGTGCACAATATATATATATTAGGATTACTTTAAAAATGTCTGCATAACATACTAACTACTCTGACGATAATCAAAATAAGCATATAATAGGACAAATGAAAACAAACATAACTATATTTGTATTTGTATATTATATTAGACGAATACAGTAGTAGACATGAAGTTACATGAAAATCTAAAAGATCATAATTTTAATATTTTTTTCTGGATGATTCTTGAAATTTTATAATATTCTTTTCTGCCTGACAGTAATGAATTACTTTTGTTGAAATTAATGTCATAGTGGTAAATTTTTGCATTATAATGGAGAGTAATGTTATATTTTTTTAAAGAATTCTGAAGGTTCTTTTGTATATTTTTCAAATCATCTAAGAAATTGTTGACCATTTTGGAATTTTGTATTTCTGATAATAGATGTGAATTTGTTAATGTAAAAAAAAGTAACATTGTTTTGGACCATCTCATCCAACATATTAGCATTTGCAGTATTGAACTTTTTTTATTATTGTTAAGATTGTATTTTTAGTTGCTTTAGTAGTTCTAAAACACATGTAATTATTTCTTTCTGACTTGAAGTTATCTGAGTTTTTTTAAGAATTACTTTATTTTACTTTTAAGATAAAAAAAAAAAAAAAAATGTTTCTCACTTTAGAAAAAAAAAAAGTTTTTTTTTTTTTTTTTTTTTGTTTATCCAATAGTATAAAACCCTAAATTTCGTCTAATGAAGTAAGAAAGAATGTATTCTGTATTTTTCTATAGGATTGTAAATACTTCATGGAACAATCACAACCGAATAAATTAATAGAATATGATTGTTCTGTGAAATATTAACATTTAACATGCCATATATTTGTTCAGTAGTAAAAGTCATTTACATAGGATTAAAATTATCATTATAGGATTGTCTATATCTTGCATCAGAGGCAATTGTTTTTAAAAGATACATTTAAAAGCAATTGTATTCTTATTCTCTGCTTAAAGCAATAAGTTGAATTGTATCTGGTATTTAAACACAAGAAATAAATATTTTAATTAGAGAATATCTGGCATCTTAACAGTTATAATTATTTAATAGGTAAAAGTTTATATTTCCATTTAAAAAATAAAATAAAGGATTTTGTCATTTGTTTTAGTCATATAAAATTTCTCATTTCATCTGATGAGGAATGGTATACTTCATCTGAAAATCCTTTAAAGACTTTTAGTCCTCACTATTACAAAACTAAATACCATTGATATCTTCAAAAATGGCATGATTTTCATCAATTGATTTTTTACTGTTTATATATTTTATTATGCAGTCAAGAGTATTTTAAGCAATGCTGGAACTCATTTTTCTTTCATGAGTATAATTATTTGGACCTAGAACATAAGCTTGGATTTGATTGTTCAGAGATTAATTAAATGATTTGGCATATTGATATATTCTCAAATTCACATAATTTAAAACCCAACCACTTTATTCAGTGATATTGAATATCCTATTTTTTTATAAAAATGATGGGATTATTCAGAGGTGATTATAAAGGTAAGGTTTCTGTTGCATATATTATATATGTTAATCCAATGTTATGTGATATGAAAATGCAGAGTGTTATTTTAGAATTAGCTCTCTTTCATTTTTGATATATTTTAATGCATGAGATTTTATTATAGTATTTAATAAATGTGTATATTCTGGGGAGTAATTTATATTTGATAGTGTTTTATTGAGTTGTCAATATATTTGGAAAATCCATATCTATATGATGTGATTTTTGCCATTTCCAAAATGAATTGTTTTTGTACTCTATGAATTTATAAAATGAAAAAAATAATCATTATAGTAATATTTTTTTTTTATAAAATGTACATCCCCCTATTTTTTTTTCTTTTTTCAAATATGACAGATTTTATAAATGAGACATTCATTATTGATATATTTATAAGCATTGTAAAAAAATAATTAATAATGTATTAACACAATTTTGGAAAATTATTTTAACATTGGACTTGGGATTGTAGCTATTAACTGGTCAACAATATTTAAAATTTTGGAGCTTTGTATGAGAAATTTATTATATTTGTATTTATACTCACTAATAAAAAATATATAATTTTGAGATTAATTTTTCTAAATACTATTTCAAACTTGGACTTCAGTGTGAGAGCATAAATATTTTTCTTTAAATCCTTGTTGAAAAGAGTTTGTTGTTACTTGAAAAATGACCTATTGATTCCTGTAACAATTCTTAAAGGTATCAATACAAAATTCCTAATGGCCACTTTATATGTTCTTGTTTTTGGAGATGTTATTATTATAAGTGTATTCTTACAATATTGAAACATGGTTTGTTTTATCACTAACATGCACCTCTGAGATTCTATTAATAAACAACATGTTTTATGCTCAATTTCCTGATAATTTTAAACTAAAAAATCTACATTATCATTGTATATCTTTACTAAGAATATTTGTGTATAGAATGGACACCATTTATTATTATTTGTTTATTGAAAGGATGTGTGTAGAATAATTTTAAATTTCTAATAATAACTTTATTTACAGTTAAGACTAAATACCATATGCTAATTAGTATTTAATATATTTTTAGTTGTATCACTAATAAACAATTTTTTTGAATGTCAATTGAATAATTAATGATTTATTTATGTTGTATTATGTTTTCTTTATGACTGAGCTAGTTGGGTTGTATCAGGCATTGAATTAGTAGCTGTCATTCTGGGCACATTAACCACTTCTTTTATTTATCTGGTGCCTAAAGTTTACTTCAAAACAAATAAGTGCTTTGAATGATAGGGTTTGATATCACCAGTCAAGAAGTTCTGTAACCTGGAAATATGGCTGTAGGTTATACCTTGTGTAACCTTAGTCTTGTTTCAGATATTTATGGGTATTATGATTCCTGCCTGAAGGACCAGTGGGACAAAATACTTAAATTGCAACTAGAGTAGATCAAATTTATAATATAATTAGTACATTATATTATATAATTAGTACATTGTCATAACTATTTATACATTTATATTTTTTAAAAGTGTTCTACCAAAACTTAGTATTTATTTTATATTTACATTCTAATTAAAAGACAATCTAATATTTCAGGTGGCTAAGGTTTGTTGTGGGTATGATCTTAAGCTACCCTCACAATTCCTCTCCCCTGCATAAGATTAAAATTTTACTTATTGATAAAAAAATTTAACTCCTAATGAGCATAAAGTATGTTCATTTTGGGGCATATTAATTTGCTTACTATCAATAAAAGATCACAATGCTTACATTCCTACAGTTCCTCTTCAATCTTTCAATTTTAAATACCTATCCTGGCATTCCATCTTTCAATAATTATATATTATTCCAAGTGAGAATCTAATTTAGGGTAATAAGAAAAATATGTTTTTTTTAACTTTATGGTTGAAATGTATGTATCTCTATTCTAGATGATATACATCTTGGTTCACTAATCTCTTTCCTGCTCTTCTCTAGAGACCTATTGGATTTTGAGGATTATGAGAACCAGAGTATACATCACCATGCATGGATTGACTTTAAAAAATGTGGTCATTTCTAAAGTATCCCAGCATATTTACTAAAGTATACCCACATAAATACTACACACTAATTTTTACTACCCTAACAACATTTTTTTATGTTCTCTCACTTTTCAAAACCTCTTTAACATTTCTACTACTAACTCTATTTACATTATTTATGATGAATTTACTAATCTCACACTATTAAATTGATTAACTGAGATATTATTTCAATAACATGGCATTGTATGTGCCTCTAACTTCTATCTTAATATCTAACCAAAAAGCATTAGGGACTGCCTGTTTTACTATGACAAATGGTCCATTTTGATCATAAAATTTCTGATTCTTGTTTTCTTAGGGGGGGGGTTGTTTTTGTGGTAGGTCTTTATAAATACTCTGTTCTCTATCTGAAATTTATATTGATTTTTCCTCTCATTCGTGCTTCTCAGTTTTGCTTTATTAAGTAGCTATTCATAGTTTTTTTTCCTAGCTACTTCTGCATTTATATCATGTTGTACATTTGTGGGTATAAATACATTTAAAAATTGTATTGGTAACTCATAGCATTATTGTGTCATTTAAATGACTTAACCATTCTAACTGGCTTTCAATATTGTCTTGAATGTTCATGTCATTGTCAATTATTGTACATATATACACTGATTTACTTTTCCCATTTGGAAAAACATATTGGGATTCAAAAATTTAAAAAAAAAACATTTTCACATCCTGAGTCTGCAATTTTCAAAGTCCATCCCTTGCTGCATGCCTTCCTTTTTTAATTTAAGCATCATCATCCATTTTCCTAATGAATGTAAATGGACCTTCATACTTATTACATAACTTATGGTATTATGAACTTTTCTGGCTGCTGCTGTTTAATATGGTTGTATCTGCTATCAAGTGAGAGCTCTGTATGATTTGGACATCATTTTGATTATGGAGACATTTTGCATACCATAACATACTCTCAAGATGATTAAGTCTATATATTTCATTTGCTTTATCACACGTAGTTTTCATAAAGAGGCAGTTTTCTTCAGTAATAATCATTTGAATAGCTAAAAGCTTTCTGTGGATGTGATTATTATGATGATTATGATTTTTAAATTTTGACTGACTATTGTGACAACCTTCTTTTGTGGCAAGCCTTTGAACATATAGTAATCCTCTTTGGATTCTACTACTCTATTCATGGATCTTGTATTTAGAGCAAACTTTAAATTCTGAACATTAGATTCTCACACTAATTTGCATTTCTTGTTTGCATAACCTTTCTGTTTTTACACTATTCATGGACAGGGTTAACATATGTGAACCAGCATCACTCCAACATGTGTTGGGGAATTCTCCTCCCAACTTAAAATTTGTGGAATTATTTTTTTATCTTGTATTCAGGTACTTGATGAATCCAACTAACCAAAGACTCAGATTCAAAAAAAGTTTCCACAGTAAAAGAATGCTTAGTACTTTGATTGGATTCAAGAATGAAATCAAGTAGGTTTTTTTGAAAAATAATAGGGTGTCACTGTTTTTTTAATTATGAATGACAATCTCATTATCCAATACAATGGTGATTGCTCCAACATTGCCCCCTCTGTGTTCGATTTCCATGGAGTTTGTTGAAGACATCAACATTTGGGTACTTGCTTCAGTTGCTTTTAATATGAGACTCCAAGTACTTGAGCTGGTCATAACCTGTTGCATTTCTATAACCTGTGTACTTTGGCATAACTGGAGTTTGTTAATTCCATATGTTTGGCTCATGGTTTCACCTAAGCATTTTAGACCTCATCCTAAGCTCTCTATAGCTTCACCATGTGTTTCTATAATTTTGTGACATGCTTCTATTTTTGTGTTTTGCTGGGTATTTAACTGCTTTAAAACTGTGCAAGTGAACATCATTTCACCCTGCATTTCATCTGTGTGCTTTCTTTGACTCTCATGAATCTCTTTCTTGAAGGAGTCCTGACATTGGAACACCTCTTGGTATTTGACTGGTGACACAATGTTTAAATTCTTCTAAGTGTTGCCTACATTGTATATCTTTCTCCTCCACATCTTCCTCATTTTCCTATTTTCGTTTTAGTGCAACATCACTTTTCTGAACACAATTTAACTCTAGTGACATTCATGTCTCCCCACTTTAATCTCTTTCTGTAGTTTTTCCTGCATACTAACTGTATTTATCTTCATCCCTTGTTCAATTATAGCTTCCATGCTAACCACATCAGCCTTAGTTATGATATCTCCCATTCTGACTTTCATTCTATTTTCTATATTCATATTTAATTTTCCTACTTCCTATTTGGTAACCATATTAACCTTCAACTGGTTCACACTGTTATTCATACCCTTCATATCGGCATCAAGCTTGTCTCCATATTTTTCATTTTAGCCTTCATATCATCACTATCAGCCTTCATATCAAACTTCAAGCTTATGATCATCTGGGCCAATTGTGCCATAGGTATGTTATCTTCGGTAGCCTTGACTAGTTCAATTCTCAGTGATTGAATTGTTCCTTCAAAATGAGTTTCTCATGCCTCATTGCTCATTCCATCATTTTGACATGTTCATGGGAAGTGGTCACCTTCATTGACAGATACTCCAGATGTTGGGCTAGGCACAGACCCTCCCTCATGACTGACCTCATTTTCATCAACCTCAACATCATTAACCTCCCCTTCATGGTAAAATGCTGTTTTCATGTTAAATATTTTTCCCACTTCTTAATATCATAAATTAAATACTTTAACTAAACAACTTTTACTTATAAAAGTATTACAACAGATAATTGCCACAGAGTCTCACATTTCCCCTAACTATGCCATGTGCAGCTTTAACTTCTAGATCAGTTTTTATTTCTGCTATTTTTCCTGTCTACATTTTAGCTTAGTTTTCATATTGCCTGACTCCTCTATTTTAGTGCCAATTTATTCATGATTTAATTGTTTCACAAGTCTCTGTTTATTGATCCTGCATTCATTCCTTATACATAAAATCTTTTATTTTTTATTTACTAATTTCTAGTTTTAGGTGTCTTGTGTTCTTATCTAATATTTAGGTACACTATTTATTTATTGTAGGCATATGTAAAATAGTGGTTTAGTGTTAATTGAACTTGTTATACAAGTGGTAAGCTTAAAAATATTCAACAATTTTTTTTAAAATTTCTGTCCTATGGCTAAACCTCCCTCACAACTATAATATAGTCATGCCCCACATTGGATACTAGATGTGACCTTCTCTGATAAGTCATTTTACATAAAATCAAACATATATATTAGTAATAAAATTCTAGTGTTTAATAAAGAAATATAAACATTGATAAAGTTCATATAAATTATATATATATATATATATATATATATATATATATATATATATATATATATATATATATATATATATATATATATATATATATATATATATATATGTTAACAATTGTATTGTGTTGATTATAATAAACATAGACAATGACTTAAACAAAAAAAAATAGTCACAGCAATAAAAAAATCAAGTATTGTATTAAATAATCGAATATAAGAAGGAGATAATAATATTATCAATATGTTATCTTATTATTTTCTTTTTTTAAATGAATCGATAATCACAATATTTTTATAATGCAACAATAGGCATGCACTGCGATTAAACAATGGAAATGACCCGGGTATAAAAAAAAAAACATTACAAATCGGTCTTCTTTTATTATTGTGGATTTGTCATGAAAAGTCAATTTTATGGAAGCAATTGTTTTAATAACATTTTTCTACAAAATGGACATTTTTTAAATCAGCAGCTCAACAAATGTTAACTTTTTCTACTTATTTGCCATTTTAAAAAAAGTTCAGGAATCAAATAGAAGATTCTTATACCAGCTAAATAATCAGATATGTGTAAAATAACTTTAAACTTTAAACTGAATTTTTAAAGAAACTAAGAAAAGAAATTAGAATATATTTATTCAGTTTAAAGTTTAATGACAGGAAGGTGTTATATAGCCAATATTGCAAACAGTTAATAGCTGTATTGTATATTGTACTAACATTGTGTTGGCACATAATCATTTTGTTTTAAAAAAAAATAATAAAATAAAAAAATTCATCAAAGAAAACATAAGATTGAATGTCTAAAGGTTTTATAAAAGAAGTAAAGTTTTTTTATTATTATTATTAATTGAAATATAAGTTAAAAGTCTAAAAACATAAATCTCTTTTATTTAAGTTAAAGAAAGGAAAAAAGTTCATCTTAAAACTAAATAGTGAATGGATCTCAAATTATATATGTGTGTGTGACTGTAAATATAATGTATGTGTATTAAAAAATTAAAAAATAAATGAAAGTTAAAAAAATTAAAAAACACTCAGCAGTGGCTACTAATTAGAAATATAAAAACAACACGTTTGCATGGCTACTAATTAAATGATCTCCAAAAACCCGTAATTAAAAGATTATCAAAGGAATTTTGACAACAGGTACATAGAAGGAGGACATCAAAATGACAACACGTCGTATGTATAAATAGTCATTTTTTTTATCAGACAGTTCAGTCGAGTTTGAGTTGAGTTTGAGTTGCATTTGAGATAACAGTTCAGTATAATCTATCAGTGAGTTATAGAAGTTAACTTATTATATATCCAGAATCAAGAATGCTGTGTTAAAACCTCAGAAAATATATGACTTACGCCAGCCTGAAGTCTGATAAAGACAGATACCCTACCCAATAAAAGAGATGCCTGTGTAACAACCTGAAGTTGCTCAATATCTAATTGTCTTAAAGAAAATGCCTCGGAATAATCAACATCAAATCTCCACAAGAAAACTTCAAATCTAACCGGTTATAGATATCTAATTTGTAATGGGATATATATATATGTGTGTGTATGTGTTACATTTAAATTTTAATATTTATTTTTTTTTGTAAATATCTAAGACTGAATTAAAAGCACAAATGTTCAACATGCACAAATAATGAATCATTAATTTATTAATATGTTTGATTTAAATATTGAAATAAAATAAGCTTTAAAAATTATAGAATTGAAGCAAAGATTCTAATCTTTAAATAAAATGTAATAAAAAACCTTTTAATTTTAAAAATAATGAAGAGAGTTTTTAATCTTAAAAATAAAAATTACAAACAGATCCTTAGGGCAAAATGACCATTGAAAAGATGATTATGAAAAAGATAAGAGTCAAGGAATAGAAACAAAAGACTTGCTTTTCCCACCCAAATATATAGACACAGACCTCAGTGGAAAAATCCACTTAGCCACAAACCCAAAATCTACTTGGTGACAAACTTAATGAACCAATGAAATATAGATATGAAATATGTTTAATGGATCCATGCATTCCAGAGATATTATGCCTCAGGACTATAAAATGAAGAATTCAAAAAAAAATAATGAATTTGAGAATTAGAAAATTAAAGTTTTAATTTCATTTATCTTTGCTTAAAGTAGAAATAAAACTTTAAAAAGCTATTATCACCGTCACCAAGAATGTAATCACCTTCATGCTTCCTTCGGTTGGGCCGGCCAGAGACAGCTTTCATCTCCATGGATCCTAGCATTGAACCACTAGTAATGTCTTCAGAAATCTTTATAAAATCGTCACCATCCACAAATAATGACCTTTGTGTAAACTCAGATTTTCATTGCAAAGGAATGAGCACAGAGAAAGGAAAGCATAAGTTGAAAATATGAAATATAAACTCTTCAATTCAAAATCTCCAAACTTTAATTTTATTTAAATATGAACTATAGACTTTCTTTCCAAATCAAATCAGAACTTTATTTTTTTATAAACTTTGCAATTTTAAATTCTTATCTAAAGTTTAAACGTAATGTTTTAAAATATGTATTGTTTTTTTTTTTTTATTTATGCTTAGTATAAGGTCTGTTTGTAATAGGGTAGGGGTTTGGGATTGCAAACTTAAATTTAAAGATGAAAACACTTATCGTTATTTGTGCATTATTGAATTTAAAAGAAAGGAAAAGTAGGCTAAATTGTATTTGTAGTGAAAATAAGATAAATATAATGTGTCATCGTAAAATGATTTTAAAACAAACTAAAGATTTTTTTTAGAATCAAATTAATAAATTGACTTAAATATAAGTTGAGTGTGGGTAGCCATTTAGCTTGAATTAAGGGTTTTGACTTCGGACTATTTGTTTTCGTAGTTGTGTCAATGCTGGTGGAGAGATATATGGACATTTACATCAATGTAATGTGAAGTGTGTAGAGCACATAAGGGTAATGAGTCCAACTGAATGCATTCCCAAAAAGAGGTAGTCATACCATTGCAATGAACGCAGACATATTTCCTGCACCATTGACCCATTCCAGCTCTATGGATTGGGATGATAAGCTGGAAAGATAGACCACTCTCCCATCCATATGTAGCATTATCCTCTTTATTATATTACATGCATGATTCCTTCACCAGACAGACATATATTCCTGTACTGGACGAAGGTCATGTTTCTTCAAATAATATCATGCTGTTCAGATGTACATTCCTGTCAGTGTGCTTTGATGCTAACATGTTCACATTGCATTGGTTGTGGATATATATCTGTTTAGGTGAGCATTGGCATGATTGTGGACCTTTAACCTGGAGTAAAGTGAATGGAGATCTTTTAAAGGTGTTGTCTGGGTGGTCTACTTATGCTCAGTATTCTAAGATTAAAAATTGAAGTTAAAAGTAAATAAAATAATGATAATGAAACAAAATAAAGCATATATTTTTATAGTAATTTTATTTTTTAATTTGTGTGTTATTATATATATATATATATATATATATATATATATATGTGTGTGTGTGTGTGTGTGTGTGTAAATAAAGTTACTTTTTGTATTATTAATACTGACAGTGATCTAGTGATTGTTTTTATTATTCTTTATTAAAAAAATTATATTTAATAAATTTTTTAAACCCCTGATACTCCATGAGCTAGTGACTAGGGCTGGTGGTTGTGATCTTAACAGTGCATATCTGTCTACTTTATAAATTTTCTAGGTTCAAATGGCCTAGTGGCACCCTGTACGGCAGATACGGTAAGACTACTAGCTTCAAATTCACATTCGATCATTATACATTAGAAGTACCAAACAACAAGAAGTATCCACATTCAAAATCCTAGGTAATAACATTTTCTTATACTCATTTCTAAAGTTTCCATCACATCCGTAAAGCCCCAAGAGTCAAGTTTAAGAACTCTATAGCATACATAGACGGACTATTAATATGTGTGTTTAAAATGTTGTGTGTGTTGATTCGTTAGTATATAGTGATTTCATTGTATTTTGTATTTCAAATATTATTTAATGCTCTCTCATAAGATCTTATAGTGCGTGAACTAAAATGTGTGTGTGTTATGATATTAAATAAAATTTATAAATTATTTAAAATTAGTTTAATAAATGTTAATTAAAATAAATTGTTTTTAAACTTAAAAATGTCATTTGTCACTCAATTCTTCTCACCACTAATTGAATTAAAAAAATAGCTAAGCTAGTTAAAGGATTTTTCGAGCACTGGATTATGGGCCTATT
The DNA here is from genome assembly GCA_028023455.1 of Epiperipatus broadwayi. Taxonomy (NCBI): domain Eukaryota; kingdom Metazoa; phylum Onychophora; class Udeonychophora; order Euonychophora; family Peripatidae; genus Epiperipatus; species Epiperipatus broadwayi. Next base: position 63,352 of record JAQFVV010007695.1, read on the forward strand.
GTCCGAACATATTAGGCTTAGACTAGCTGGCACCTGGGGTTTACTCTAAAACAAATAATGTGTTTGGCTAGTAGGAGTTTGAATCTAGCAGCCAAGGTGGGTCATGATCTGGAAGTGTGATCATGTTATGCATTGCATAGCTCAATGATCTGATCGTTGGTATTATTGACAGCTCTGCTATTAATATTTTCCACTTTTCTTGAATGTGCCATCGTCACGTAATATTTATAATTAAATAAGGTTATAAATTTACTAGAAATAAGGTTGAAACCCAGCTAAATCAGTTGGAGGGTAAGTATGATGAACATCAGATCAAACCCGGTAATATATATATATATATATATATATATATATATATATATATATATATATATATATATATATATATATATATATTAAGTGTGAACCACATATATATAAACATGTGTATATAGTGCAAAATATGATATATTTTGGCTAGAACAATTGTCTTCAGGAGAAGCATTTATCCACTATGGCCATGTGAAATTAATATTTAACTGTCTACATTTAAGTGTCTGATATGCTGGATCCATGCATGATGGAAATCTACATGAGGAATAAAACAAAATCACCAATATAAATATGTTCAGAATATGCTATTCAGAATCAATAAGGATTTCTCAACATTTATAATAAAAATGCATAAATTGTATGAACTGTTATGTAAGAAGGACTCTGAGGAATAATTGTGCCTGATTATATTGATTCATGAAATATTGTAAATATTATGTTTTTTTTTCTTTTGTATAGATATGTCTTATTTTTTTTTATTTTTTTTTTTTATTATGTCAGTCTTATATTTCTGAAGTACTAATGTTCTAATTCATCAGTTTGGAACAGTCCAATGTAAGAAAGTGTCAAGAGAGTAGGCAGGAAGTTTGAAAAATCTGATTTTTTTTTTTAATAAAATTTAGATAATTTTTTGCCAAAATACTTCATTTTTCATCTATTACTATGAAATTGAGTGCTTAAACTGAATACATAAATAGTAAGAGTTTTCTCTTTTAAATTCACTAAAATAACCAATGCCAAAACATGCCATGACCACTCATATTATGTATTATATGTTATACTAATAGTATTCTTAAGATGTTTTTAATGAATAAATGTTAACACTTTTTAATTAATATTCTTTACTATTTACTTTGCCTATACATCGCGTATTGTTTATTTATTATATTTCTTCCATGATATATAAATATGCAAGTTGATTATTTTACATCAACAAACTTCCACACTTAGAACTGCATACTGCATCTAGAGTTGCACTTAAATGTTTAAGGAATTTAGTTAGTAATCTCACTTTTATCTAATAAATTTTTCATTATTTTGGATATATAACTGTGTATATTATGTGTATCTATCGTGGGAAATAAGGCTAAATCATTTTACATTGTTTAATTAACAAAATGATGGATACTCATCACAGACATAAAAATTATAAGTTTAGAAGAATATATCTAAATAATTCTTTTGTACTTGTAAATATTTTTTTTGAATTTTTTTGTGAATATTGATTAATAATTTATTCTAATTTTTTAATATATTTTGTTTTTGTAAATAAATATTATGAGGTTTTGTTTAATTGACAAAGTCTCTCTACTTTTGTTCATCCAGCATTTACATTCAATCATATAACCAATATTTTACATATGCACACACACATTATTGTTTGATGAGCATGAGAGAAAAATGTTAAATAAAGGTTATTCATTACTAATAAATAGGATGAACTAATTTAGTCATTGATTAATAGTCTGCATAGGTACATACCTGTTAAGAGAGTCAAACGCGAATTCTTCCTGAGTTTGAATATCTGACACAACGGTTCCGAAAAAGAGTGATGAGCTTTTAGATGAACTGGTTTAAATTACATGTGCATTTGATAGATAAGGCTTAGGCTCGTCTATTGAAGATATATGTAATCAAGAGTCATGTACTTCATCATGTCATCTCCAGCATCCTACATGAAAACCTTAGGTCCAATAGTAGTTAGATGTGATCTTGCTCTCTTTCCTCTGAACACATGGATGGACAAGACCATTACAATATATATATATATATATATATATATATATATATATATATATATATATATATATATATATATATATATATATATATATATATATATTAA